>BQNB010117513.1:2736-21159 GCA_026074375.1 Tanacetum coccineum
CCCCTAAATCATGCGAAATTAGAACCTTAATGTGGACCTTATTCTCACCATATCGTCTCTTTAGGAAAGGATTTCAAACTAATTATGGTCTAAACCGGGTTTACTTTATATGAATAAGGACTTAATTTATTTGTCACCAATAACAAAAACAAAACCTTTAGAGGATTTAGGAATAAAGGAGCGGAAAGTAGCTAATGCGTACACAATTAGCATTTACGAGTAGTGTTAGCATTTTAACTTGTATTTGACAATGATTTTGTTTTTAAGCTTGGTTTAGAGCGGGTGAAAAATCAAGAACGATGAATTTATCCTTTTAGTGTTTCTTGTTCCGTGATCCTTAAAGTTATCATTAAAAAAATGATGATAATAATAAATGTATACATGTTTATAAAAATGGCAAAACGGGGTCTTTTCAAAACTAGTGATTTCTTAATTCCCTTAGATGAACACTTATCTACTTTTCGAAGTAATTAGTCTAAGGGGTTAAAATTTTTGATTTTCTAAGTGTGTATTTATGACATTGCGTGAGGACACGACAATAGCTTAGTATGGGGGATTTTTGATATGTGTTTAATCACATATCATTTTTCCTTATTAAAATGAGCTTTAATGACCAAAAATACATAGAAAATGCATTGTATATGTGTATCTTGTGATTTGTATTGTGCAGGTATCAAATATATTAAAAAGGACAAAAATGAAGCCAAAACAGACAAAACCGAGCACGAGATTAAAAGAGCGTTAGAAAAGCGAAGCCGAAGGCGTATTGATTTTAATGGGCCAACCCGTACCCGTTTCATGGGCCGGGTCAGCCCATTATCAATTGAAAGAAAAAAAAACATTAGCCTTTTCATAAGCCTTTTATTAATAAGTCCAAATCCAAAATCCAAATACCAATCCGGCCCAATTTTATAAAATCCCAAACTCCCTAAACCCTTATCCAAGTCAAAATGATAACACACCCGGTCAAAATCATTGTGTATCATCTCTTTCCCTTTTATTTTAACACAGGGTACGGGTAAAGGGAAATCACCCTCTCCACATACATCAAATCACCTCTAGAAGATTAACACTTGGCACGTCTGACGCCATTTAAAGCCACATTGGCAATCCCTAGCATTTTCATTGGTTGGACGTACGTGGAAGAGGATCAAGGGCTCAAAATGAAGGTTTGAGAGTTTGTTATGATCTAAGGGCTATGGATGGATGATGAGGATGCTCCTCAAGGCCTAGAAGCTTCACTTCATCATTATAAATAGGGATGCAATCACACAGTAGAAAGTATCTATCTTAGAGTAGTTTTTAGTAGCTTATTGTAGTAGCTTTTACTTATCAGATCTTATTGTCTTTATTTTAATGTAATTTCTTCTTTAAAAGCTGGTAACCTCTTTTATTATTAATAAAATTCAGTTTTCTTTAATTATGCTTTGAATTCATGTGTTTTATTTTTATGCAAATTAGTACAATATGTGTTTAGAAACAACATAATAAGCTCAATAAGCTCTCCTACTCTAATAAGCTAGCTTTTATTCAGTTAAGCTTGTTTAAAGCTTAACTGAATAAGCCATTCACCTAAAATACCAAAAACATTCAGTATGAGCTTTACAATGGATGATAAGCCAATAATGGAAGGGCTTATGGGTTTTACCAGCTTGTTTTCAACAAGCTGAAGCTTGTAGATAAGCTCTAAAGAGCATTTAAGTCCTTGTTTAAGCAAAGGACAAGGTACATTCACTATTACTCTTTTTAGCTTATTTGCTTACTCAGCTTATTAATCTGCTTATTCAGTGCTTATTGTTGCTTATTTGTGCTTAATATGTCCTATTATAGCTTATTGTGTTTAGTTTCTAGTCTAGAATAGTTTAAGTTGAGTTTTCTTAGAAACTGTCCTAAAATAGTCTAAATAGCTTTTTAGTTTAGCTTATTAGTTAGTGCTTATTTTTTCTAAGGTAATTACTTATTTGTCCTCAATAAACTTAGTGCTAAATCTATTTTAGTATATTAGGGCTTATTTGGATCTGTTTTAGCTTTAAATTAGATTTTCAGTTTTTAAAAGGGTGTTTAGGATAAGGAATTCTTACTTAGTAAAATTAAGTGCAGTCTATTTTCAGCATTTAAATAAATTTCATAAGCTCAAATTAGTCCTAAGAAGTAGTTTTCATAAGCTCATAATAAGTCTTGATTAAGTTTTCTAGTTTCTTCTATCAAATGCTTAAGTCTGCTAGTCTAAAGGGATTTCCAAACTGCTTATTTGATAAGTTTCTTTAAAAGCTTGTTTAAGTTGTAGTTATTTGAGACCAGATGAGTGTTTAATGAGTCTGTTTTGAGTATCTAAACTTAGGAAAAACCTTTTGAGTATGTTTTGATCAAAAATTAGTTAAGTAATTGTATCTAGGGTAAAGTTCAAAAGTCAAATTATGTAGTTCATAACAGGCATAATCTCAGCTTAATTTAGGTAAGTCTTTGTTGCTTTTAGCTTTTTTATAATCTGTTCTTAATCTGTTTTAAGTTTTTAGGTTGTTAAGTTATGTTTTTGAGTCTTAATTTTAAGCTACAAGTTATCAAATTATCTTTAAAAAAAGCCAAAAATAGTAGCAGTCTGCCATTTTCAGTTTGTCTTTTTTAGCTTATTTCTTTTTCTTATTTGCTAAAATCCTGCTTATTTGAGTCAATTGAGTTTAGTTCCTCATCTGTTTTTAGTTTTTTGCTTTTACCTAGAGCTTATTAGTCTTAAATCCTAGCTTAAATGTAGGTAAAAATCTTTTAAAAAGTCCTTAGAATCTATCTTTTAAGTCTGCTGTCTAATGCTCTTTAATGCTTTTCAGTTTAGTTGGTTTGCTTATTTTTAGCCACTTATTCTTATTAGGTTTAGCTTTAGGTCTGTTTTTGGCTTATTAGTTATCTAGTTGCTTATTGAGTCCTAAAAGCCAAACAGTCTTATCTTAATTTCACCAAGTCTTAACTAGTTTTCATAGCCAAACTGTCACTTTTAGTTGAACTTATTCTAGCTTATTAATAAGATCTGGCAAAAATTCCTTTGTTAAGTTTGCTTATTTTAGCTTTTTCTTTAGTTGTTTTAAAAGAAAAATAAAAAAAATGTTTTATAAAAAGGGACTGCCACAGGACTCGTACTTGTGACCTCCCCCTTAACATACCAACACCTCAACCAACGCGCCCTTGGGTCTTTTTCATTCTTCTTTTGTTTCATTTATTTCTTATACACTTTTAGTTTTAGCTTATTTTGCTTATTTGATTTTTAGCAGCTTATTGGTTTTAGCTTTTTGAATTGTTTTTCTTTATAAACCTCTATAATAGTGTTAAGTATTTTTAGTAATTTTCTCAAATTTTTTGGACTAAGTTTAGTATTTTTAATTTCATTTTTAGTATTATTTAGTTTTAAAAAAAGTTTTAAATAGTTTAAAAATTCAAAAAAATAATTTCTGTGTTTTAAAAAATAGATTAATACATTTTAGTTTAGAAATTTGCGTTTTGAGTTTTTAGAGTTTAATTTTATCACTTTTAGTTACTTAGTTGGTTTATTTTAGTTATAAATTAGTTTTAAATTGTTTTAAATGTCGTTAGATTTTTAAGTTGCTTTAATTTCTAGATTAACGTGCCTTTATGTGCTTTCCCTTTGCGTTTTTAGGTTTAGAATCCAAAATTTAAAATATTGATTATTCAAGCACGCGATCACGAACCGAAACAAGATTTTCAATTCACGCTTCGTCAGGATACGACATCCGAGAGATAAAATATTTTTTGTCCTCAAGCAATTTTTATATCAAACGGGATACTATCTATACTATTACTTATTTGATATTTTAGGATATATGTTTATATTATATAGACTAAATAATCCGTATCAAGTTCACATATATCCTAAAATACCAAATAAGTAATAGTATAGAGAGTATCCCGTTCGATATATAAATTGCTTGATGACAAACAATATTTTATCTCCCGGAGGTCGTATCCTGACGAAGTGTGAATTGAAAAACCTTATTTCGGTTCGTGATCGCGTGCTTGAATAATCAATATTATGGATTTGGATTCTAAATCTAAAAACGCAAAGGAAAAACACATAAAAGGCACACTAAACTAAAAATTAAGGCAACTTAAAAATCTAACGACATTTAAAACAAATAAAAACTAATTAAAAACTAAATTTAACTCACTAATAAACTAAAAATGACAAATTAAAATTCTAAAAACTCAAAATGCAAATTTCTAAACTTAAATGTATTAAACTATTTTTTAAAACTCAGAAAATATTTTTTTTGTCTTTTAATTATTTTTAAAACTAATTTTAAAGCTTTTTAAACTAAACTCAATTAAAAATATTAAATGAAAACTGAAAATTATAAAAAAAATCAGAAAAGTTCTTAAACTAATTATAAAGGTTTAGGAAGAAAAAAGGAATTCACAACTTATTCCAATAAGCTGTGAAAATTAGAATAAGCTGATAAGCTAAAACTAAACAAGTTATATTAATTAAATTGTGCCAAGACTTGTATGAAAAAGACCCAAGGGCGCGTTGGTTGAGGTGTTGGTGTGTTAAGGGGGAGGTCACAGGTTCAAACCCTGTGACTTCATTTTTGGTGAAAATATTTTTTTATTATCTTTTTGAAAAAGCTATAAACCAAGTAAAAATAAGCAACTTTAATAAATGGACTTATGGACTAAAGCTTATTAAATAGCTAGAAAAAGCTAATCTAAAAGGTGACAGTTTAGGATTTAAGCTAAATGGCATTACAAGCTAAAACTATTTGGACTTTAGGACTCAAAAAGCAACAAGGAAAGCAAATAAGCTAAAGACAGCCTAAACCCTAGACCTAATAAGCAATAGTGACTAAAAATAAGTAAAAAGAATAAGCTGAAAACTCTAAAAAGCTTGAAGACAGTTTGACCCAAAACATTTAAAAAAGACTTGACCAAGGATTTTAAGCTAAGAATAAGAACTATTAAGCACTAAGATTAAACTGAAACCTAAAAACAGATAAAGTGCTAGACTCAAAATACTAAAATAAGCTAAAATTAAGCAAAATAAACTAAAGAAGTAAGCTAGAAAAGATAAGTGAAAATGGCAGGTACACTACTTGATATTTTTGGCTTTTTCAAAGATATTTTAACAACTCTAAGCTAAAAAGTAAGATTCAAAAGCTAACTTAACAACTTAAAAAATCAAAACAGATTAAGATGAGACTATAATAAGCTAATTGTAATGAAAATTATTCAAAGATAAGCTACAATAACAAACCAACTACTTGACTATTTTTAGCCATATTTCTCAAAAGGTTTTTCCAAGACCTTAAGACTTTAATACAGATTATACTTGATGCAAAAGAAGCTCAAATTTACCACAAAAACAACACCTTAAGCCCTCATTTTATAAAAACCACCAATAAACACTTTAGCACATTATTTAAGCTAGCATACTTTGGATTTTGAACAAACTACCTAACAACTTAACAAAACCTAATCTGAGCTTATAAAAACTAGATTTTAGACTTAATAAAAGCTTATGAAATTGACTTGAAATCCAAAAACCAGCTTTCACCTTTATTTTACCATTCTTAAGCCCTTAACCTAAACACTCCTTTAAGGTTTGAAAATCTTATTAAAAGCTTAAACATATCTTTTTAAGCTTTGAATTTTGAAAACAGATTAAGCACTTACCATATTAAGGACATTTAAACAAAGTCTTAGGAAAAATAAGCACCTAGTAATAAGCTAAATCTATAAGCAGTTTCAACTAAAAACAAGCAGTTTGGTATAGAACTAAATTTAAACCTATCTAAACTATGAACTAAGCATTATAAGAAACAAAAAGACAGATTAAGCACTAATAAGCAAAGAATAAGCACAATTAAGCAGATTAATAAGCTGATAAGGAAATAAGCTATAAGATGGTAAAAGATAGTGATAGGTGTAAAATACACATATCCGTTAACACCTAAAATAGCCCTAAATGACCCAAAACAGACTAAAAATGGCAAAAATATGCTTGTTTTTGTGTTTTGAGTATGCAGGTACGGATAAGACAAATATCACAAGAAAATCGTCAAAAACGGGCAAACACGGACACGAGAACGGAAGAGCGTGCAAGAGCCGGAAGCTAAAGGCAAAAAGTCAACCCTGGTCAAACCTCAGTCAATAAAAGTCAACCATAAAAGGACAAAAACTCCAATATTACCATTTGAGTCCCTCAAGTTTCCAAAAGTTACACAAAAGGTCCCTTAAACCTTTAATGAGCCTTAATCCCCTTAAATACCTTACCCGGACCATAAGCCCATAATAAAAGCCCAAAATCCTAGCCCATTACCATTTTATTAAACCAGAGGGACCATTCCTGCCAATATTCAAAGTCATTTAGCACTTCATTTCTATAAAACAAAGACAGGGACTGAATTTGCAATTTCTCCAAAGTTTAAAATGATTTTACCCCAAATTCAGTTAAAAAGAAAAAGGGCGCCAAACACTATTCACCGTCTTCCCCATTTCACCATGGGTCAAAAACAAGGGGTTTTTGGTAATTGAGGGTCAAGGACGACAATTCAAGTGTAGTAGTACAAGATAGCAGGGTTAAATTAGTCATCTCTATGCCTTTATTAGCTCACTTAGCAAAGGAATCACACGTGGATGTGGGAAAGCACACAAGGATGATGGATTTGGCTCTTAAAGCACTCACAAAACTAGCACAAGCTGTCACATCAAAGGAATGACAGCTTGGCTATCCGTGTGACTACCACTTGATCAAACGGCTAAGAATCATTCTTCAATGATTAATAGATTGAATGGTGATGATTGAAAGGAGCTTGGGAAGCAAGGCAAGGCCTAGAATCTTCATCAACAGGCTATAAATAGCCCTCACTATCACACACACACACGATCTAGATAGTTAGTAGCTTTTAGTTTTAGCTTAATTTTCAATTATAGCTTATGTAATTTCTTTCAACTTTTGTAATCTCTTTTTAAGTAATGTAATGGAAGTTTTATGTTAATGAATCAGATTTACTCTTAATTAATCTTTTTCAAGCTCTTTTGTTTACTCTTATAAGCTCTCACTATTTCTTCAAAAATAAGCTAAAGCTCATATAAGCTCTCAATAGTTCTAATAAGTCTTTAAGCTTATTATTGAGCTTAAACAAACCTTAATTACACCTTAACTCTAAAATCAGAAGTAATACCTTGAACTTATTGGATTTTAGCTAATGGAAGGAGAGCTAAAAAGGGAAGGGCTCTCAAGGACTTATACTGGCTTATTTCTAATAAGCCAGAGCTGTTGATTAAGCTCAATTGAGCCTTAGCTTCTGTTAAGCTGAAGCCATTTGTAAGTTTTCTGTTTACTTTCTTGTCCTTTAATTTTTAGCTTAAAAATTGCTTAAATAGCTTAGAATTGTTTATTTGCTTATTAATTGTGTTTATCTGTTTTCTAGCTGCTTATTTGAGTTTAATAATATTAATTAGTGCTTATTATTCATCTGTTTTAGCTTAAGAATTATAGATCTTAGTATTTTCATTGCTGTCATAAAATCTATAAAAAAAAATTAGTAAGCTTAGCCTAGATTCTTAGATTTAGCTTAAGTAGGTTATGGATTTATGTTTGTTAGGATTATTATAAGCTAGTTTTTATCTGGTAATGAGGTTTTGCTAAATAGAATTCAAAATCATTAGTTTAATCAAAACTGTCAATGTATAAAGGAGTGTTTGGATCTAAGCAGTTTGACCTCAAATAGTCAAAGCATTTTGGTAAATTCACTTTAGAGAGTTGAGTTTTCTTAGATTAGCAAGTTTCTAAAAGAATTTGAGGATTAGCTTTAGCTTAAAATCATAGTTATGGCTTAATTTGTATGTCTCAGCACCAGGGTACTTTTACCTTATCTTGTTGCTTGTGAAAATTTGATCTAAACCCTCTTAGGCTTAAATTTTGCTTGCTTTAAGGTTTTTACACTTCTAGTGAGTATATTAGGTGCAGGGTTAACCACATTGATTACTTGCATTTAGGCTTTTGAACTCTTTCCAAGTGCATCAATACTAACAGCAGTTAGTACTGCCGTTACTTTTAGGTTTAATTTTAGCTAGAAAACTTAGATTTTAGGATCTTAAATTCAAGTTAAATATAGATTAAATATAGCTTAAGTTAAATCAAGTCTTAGTTTTCATTTACTAGATTATTTACCTAGGTACATTTAGCTTAAAAAAGTCATTTATTAGCCAAAAAGCCAAAAACAGTAGTATTAGCTTAATGATTTAGATTTTTGATTTACTAGCTTACAGTATAGGTTTTTATGATTGAGTCTTATAGTTTAAGCATCATTAGTTAAGTTTTCAAAAGGGTAGCTTATGTCTCAGCTTATTAAGCCTTTTAGCTTGTTTAAATTTTTAGCTCTTTGAGACATAGTCTGAATTAGCTACTTTCATCATAAATTTCAGTTAGCTTTTAGTGTTTCTATGTTAAGTAGCTTATCATTTTTAGTTAATACACATCATAAGCTTTCCATAACAGTCTTCAGTTTGTAATTTGAGCTTAAATTGAATCTTGTGCTAGTGCTTAAGTGAAAGTAAGCTCAAAGGCTCACTTACTGTGTTAGTTAATTCATAAGCTCTTTTTGAGCTTATCTTTGACTTTGAGCTTGTACCCCGTTTATTAAAAGTGCTTATAATTGTGTCCTTTTTAAGTTCCAACTCGTAGATTTTGCAAAAAGTGAAAAATAAAAAAATGCAAAAAGATGGGGGTTTGCCAGACTTGAACCCACGACCTCCCTTTCATAGTCCAAGTGTGCTAAACATTGTGCTTCATTAGCTCATCCAACCATCCTTTGCACCATTTAATTTTTATACTAGATTTCCTTTTCCTTATAAGCCGTAGCCAAGTTTGCTTATTATAGAGCTTTTTAGATAAGTTGTTAGGAAGTTAGTATTTTTTTAGTATTCTTTGTTGCTTAATAGATTTTTCCTTATTTTTTGGTAATTTTTTCATTAAGTAGAGTATTTTTAATCATTTTTCAAAAGTTTTTATTTTTGAAAATACATAAAAAATAGAAAAAAGTTTCAGAAAATTTCAAAAAAATAGTTTTAAGTTTTAGAATAAATACTTTTAGGTTTACATTCAGAAAAATCATTTTTCTAAATTTTTAGGACTTAATTTGCTATTTTTTAGGATTTAATTAGATTAAAATAGATTTAAATTCATAATAAATTCAAAAATAATCAAAAAAAATGTTTTTCTTTTTCTTTAAATTTTATTTTGTCCTAATTTAGGTTTAGAAATTTAGTTTACATTTTTAGGAGTTAATTTTAGTGTATTTGCTTATTTGTCGCTTTTAGTTGCTCTCGTTAATTTGTTTAATTGTTTAATAGTTTTTAATTGTTCATTTTAAATTGTTGCTTTTATTTAGTAGTTATAGAAACTAAAAAATATCTTTTCTCTCATTCAAATCACAATCCGAGCTAAAACGTGGTTTCAATTTCACAAGTCGTTGGGGAAACGACCCGGGTGATCATACTTCCCGGTTAAATATACATATATATTATATAAATATCTTTTAAGAGTGAATTTTCCTTAGGGAATTTTCTTAATTGCTCTTGTGGTATTATATCAGATATTGTACCTTGATCCTAGCTAAACAGGGATTTAAAATTGCTCTAAAGAGCTTAAATCTACAAGCTGCTTAAGAAATAAGCTCTGAATAAGCCCTATAAGCCCTTCCCGATCTGGCTTATCTTCCAAATGGCTTATTCAAGTATTAAAGGTTATTTTGAGTGATAAGCTTATTCAGTTAAGCTTAAAACTAGCTAAACTGAATAAGTGAAAGCTTTTAGATGCAGTGAGCTTATTAAGCTTATTAAGTAGTATATAAACACATTTTGAGCAAATTTATATAAAAGAAACACTAAAATTTAAACACAATTTAAATGAAACTGGATTTTTATTGATAACAAAAAGATTACAAGCTTTAAAAGAGAAAATTACATTAAAAACGAGATAATAAGCTAACAACTACACTAATAAGCTACTAAAAATACTAAAAGCTAGATGATCCTGCTGTGTGAAATATCCCCTCTGTTTATAGTGTTAAGCAGAAGGTTATAGGTCTTCAGGAGCGTTCCTTTCATCCATTCATAGCCCTTGATCTTCAACAAACGTTTAATCATTAATTTAGAGCCCTTGATCTTCCTCCACGTATCTTCAACCAATCAGAGTGCTTGGAATTGCCAACATGGCTTACTAAGTGTCAGTGAGTGTCAGCAATCCTTCTAGAGACTTAGGAGCGTGTAGGGAGAGTGTATTTTCACACTGTGTAACTTGTTGTTCTGTGTAAAAGGGGGGGAGGGGGATGAATGCACAGTAAGTTTGACCCCCCCTTTATTATAATCTTGGACTTTGACCCAGGATATGGTGGATTGGGCTTTGACTTGCACTTGGGCTTTTAATGGATTTGGATTTTATAAAGGCTTGTTATGTAGGCTTAAGGTTTATAGTATACATCTTAATGGGCTGACCCGGCCCATTAAATGGGTATGGGTTGGTCCATTTAAAGATGTATACGCCTTCGGATTTGATTTCTCATACTCTTCCAATCTCGTGCTCGAATTTGTCCATTTTTGCTTTATTTTTGTCCATTTTAGATATATCCGTTACCTGCAAGACATAATTCACAAAATACACATACACAATGCATTTTTCATGTATTTTTGGTCATTTAAGCTCATTTTAGTAAAGAAAAATGATATGTGAATAAACATATATAAAAAATCCCTCATACTAAGCTATTGTCGTGTCCTCACGCAATGTCATAAATACACACTTAGAAAACCAAAAATTTCAACCCCCTTAGACTAATTACCTCGAAAAGTAGCTAAGTGTTCATCTAAGGGGATTAAGAAATCACTAGTTTTAAAAAGCCCCCGTTTTACCATTTTTTATATATATGCAAACATTTATTCTTATCATTTGTTTTTTTTAATATCATAACTTTAAGGATCACGGAACAAGAAACACTAAAAGGATAAATTCATCGTCCTCGATTTTTCACCCGCCCCAAACCAAGCTTAAAAACGAAATCATTGTTAAATACAAGTTAAGATGCTAACACTACTCATAGATGCAAATTGTGTACGCATAGCCAATTTCCGCTCCCTCATTCCTAAGTCCTTTAAGGATTTTATTCTTATTATTGGTGACAAATAAATTATGGCCTTATTTTTATAAAGTAAACCCGGTTTAGACCATAATTAGTTTGAAATCCTTTCCTAAAAAGACGATATGGTGAGAATAAAGTCCACATTAAGGTTCTAATTTCGCATGATTTAGGGGTTTATTTCATCCGAAACAACTCAACTACGAGTCCAGAGACGAAGGCTTTATTTAGATAACTTCGGAGTCAAAATTTGGCTTTATTATTATTATTATTGCAACATTATTAACCCCCCTTGGTTCTTTAAACAACTGTCACATCGATATGCGAGCCGACTATGGTCCAGGAGTCTTATTTCGACCAGGGGATCCTCGACCTTTTTGAAGGCTACAACATCGGCAGTGAACCGACCAGATGCAATAAACTTTTATCAGTCTCGGATTTATTATTCTTACTATGAGCCTTCTTTTGAAGACTGCCACATCGGTAGCGAACCAACCAGAGACAGTAAACTTTTATCAGCCCACAATTTTTATTATTATTATTACTTCCACCCTTTAAACGACTGTCACATCGGTATGCGAGTCGATCATGATCCATAAGTCTTATTTCAGCTTCGGTTTATTACATTATTATTATTATTAGCCAAATTTCAAGTCCTGTGGTCTTTTAACTACCTAGACAACGGTAGCGAGTCGTCAGGAATCGGTAGTCTATTTCCCCACAACACTGACAAAACCTCGATGTGTACCTTACTTTCACCAGAAGGAATCTCTACGAAGGGATCTAAACTAAGAATCGCAAAAACCAAAGCAACTTTATTTATTTAACAATAACATAACGTTTATTAAGCTGGTGGGAGCAAAAAGCCACAATTAACCTCTATGAGCTCTAAAGAGATCTAACTACTCCATGTTTAGCATCTAACTTATATTCAACTCTATCATTTCTCGTTCTTCGCAAATTTAAAATCTTTAATAAAAAGATCCGCGAATGCTTAGTCTAATAAAAACAAGCTTTGCATATTTAAAGTCTATTATGGAAACTTGCAAACTCTTGGCTTTTTCAAGCTAGAATTCGCGTTTTAAAGCTTTTTGTAAAAAAGACTAGCAAAAACTTAAATTTATATAAGTTAAGGGGCAAACTAGAGTGCAACATGCTCGATCAAGTCAAAATTTATTCTTAAAAAGGCAAAACTACATGTCAAAACACTTATTCTATTTTTGAAAAAAAATTAATTTTGGTATAAAATCACATATTTTTGGTAGAAAAACGGGGTTGCGTGAAGACAAGGCAAATACAAGTAAGATCAAATCGAAAGATCCCCCCCATACTAGAACTAAACATTGTCCTCAATGTTTAAAAGGGTCTCTTACGTAAATCTAAAGCCGTTTATTAATTATGCTAATAGATAAATGTTAATCAATAAGATCTAGGATATCGGATTCCCATATATAAACATGCTAAGGATAGAAGCTCGAGTGAACGATGGACAAAACCACGAGCACGATAGTCTTCGAAATTTGGGGCAATCCTGGACATAAAACACAAACCACGAAACACGAGAAAGGAAGAGGCGAACCTCCTCACGTCAAACTTATTCATAATTATTATACTGGGATGGGTTCTAGGGAAAACCATATTTTGCTAGAAAACCCAAAAAACCAAACAGATGCCCTAAAAAAATCAAACAGATGCCCTAGTTTTTTAGGGCATCAGTTTGTTTTTTTTTGTTTTTACAGAGTGTAAATCGAGGCCATATTTGCCTGAAAAAACAATTTTTAGCCTGAAAAAATTAGGGCATCTGTTTGGTTTTTTTAGGGCATTTGTTTGGTTTTTCTAGGTTTTCTGGGTTTTCCACCAAAATAAGGTTTTCTCATGATCCCATCCCTTATTATACTAATATACTATTACTAGGTAGATAGCAGGGTTGCCCACCCACTAAGCGCGTTGTTTTTGTAACCAGTCCACGAGCCTGACTCGACCCCGAATTTAGTTAGTCCATCGAGGGGGAAGGTTTTGAGATTCGAGATAACATAAGTGGTTATGTCCTTCCAAAATAGTGTTTAGTCTATGACCGTACACTTGAAGTTTGGTCCGTGTTTGAGATAACTCGACGGTTTCCATAAGGAAAACTTGAGCACGGTGAATGTATGGGTCAACGAGTTTTGAGCTTGCCCGAAGAGAATCTTTAATCGAGAATTGAAGAGAAGAACTCGATCACCAACGTTGAAAACGCGGTTCTTAATCTTGGAGTCATGAACTTCTTGTTTTCTCTTGTTAATTTAAAAGAATTCTCGCAAGCTTGATCCCGGAAGTTCATATAAATTTCATTCATTTTAAACTTTCCGGTTATCACAAAGAAATAACAATCACCGGTCTTAAGGTTAAAATTGCAATGCTTTAAGGCCCAATAGGCCTTGTGTTCAAGTTTGATGATAAGGAAGATGACAACCGTTCCATACACACGCTTATAAGTAGTGCACCCATGGTATCTTGAATGCGGTACGGAAGGCCCATAATGCATCATCAAACTTATCGGACCACGAAGCTCGATTTTCGCCTGTGTCCTTTCTAAGATGTGTTCAAACCACGATTGAAAACCAAATCCACCTTGTCCATACTTAAAATCGTTTATGTATGATACGCTTAGAAAGACAGTGGGTACTCCATACTTAAGCATGACCTTTGCGAATTGGTCATTGCAAAAATAAGTACCGCGATCACTAATTATAGCACGAGAAGTTCCAAATTGGGCAAAGAGAGATTTTAAGAATTTAACAACAACTCGTGTATCATTAGTGGGGAGCGCTTTCGCTTCAACCCATTTAGACAAGTAGTCAACGTCCACGAGAATGTACTTGTTCCCTCGAGAAGACGGGAACGGGCCCATAAAGTTGATGCCCCATACGTCAAAGATCTCGCAAACTTGAATTGCATTTTGAGGCATTTCATCCTTTTGCGAGATTTTGCCTTGACGTTGACATGAGTCACATGACTTTACCATGTCATGGGCATCGCGATAAATTGTCGGCCAATAGAAACCGGAATCAAAGACTTTCTTAGCGGTGTAGTTCGCACCATGATGTCCCCCGGTAGGTCCATTATGGCAAGCCGTGAGGATATCAACGGATTCTTGGCCGTGAACACATCGTCTAATCACTTGATCCGCACAAATCCTAAATAAGTAGGGGTCGTCCCAAAAATAATGCTTTACATCCTTAAAGAATTTTTTCTTTTGTTGGGACGACATCCCTTTCACTACAAAATTCCCCGCATGGTAATTTGCAATGTCGGCAAACCATGGGGTACTAGAATCACCATGAAAAGATATCATTCCGAGGGTCTCGAGAGGAAATGTTTCATTAATTTCCTTTTTCTTGAGATCACCTTGATGAGGATTTTCTAATCTCGATAAGTGTCCGTCCGCAGAGATTCTCGCACCTTTTTTTATCACGAATAATTACATCAAATCCTTGTATTAGGATAATCCAACCGTAGCAATCTCGCTATCATCTTGCTTAGAAAGAAGATACTTAAGAGCCGAGTGATATCCGTATACACTTATAAGTGCTTTGATAAGACTAAGTAAGGACGGAATTTCTCGAAAGCATACACCACGGCTAATAATTCTTTTTCCGTAGTAGTGTAATGTGCTTGAGCATCCGTCATGGTCTTACTAACATAGTGTATAGGCTGAAAATGTTTGGTCTTACGTTTGCCACCAAGACTGCACCTACCGCATACTCACTATCGTCGCAACCATAATTTCAAGAGGTATAGGTTCCCAAACGGATGGGCACTAAAATTCGGGCTTCGGATAACTTTTTCGTAAGTATATTAAATACTTTCAAAACATTCATTAGTGAAAATAAACGGGGTTTCCTTTTCCAAGAAGATAGGGTCATCGCCGGTATTTTTGAAAATCTATTGAATTAAATTACCGATAAACCCGGCGTGACCTAAAAAAACACTCCGAACGCCTTTGACGAAATTTGGATGAGGGATTTTTTAGCTATAAACATCAACTTTAGACTCTGTCGACCTCAATCCTGGACTTTGAAATCTTATGGCCAAGGATAATGCCCTCTTTAACCATGAAATGGCATTTCTCCTAATTTAGAACTAAGTTGGTATCTTTGCACCGTTTTAGCATTTTGTCTAAATGGGAGAGGCATGATGAGAAAGAATCCCCGAAGATCGATAAATCGTCCATAAAGACCTCCATTGTTTCCTCGATCATGTCGTGGAAAATGGCCATCATGCACCTTTGGAACGTGCCGGAGCATTACATAAACCAAAAGGCAACGTCGGGTAGGCAAACGTCCCATAAGGGCAAGTGAAGGTGGTCTTATCTTGGTTATGAGGGTTAATAGGAATTTGAAAATATCCGGAAAATCCATCTAAAAAATAATAGTATTCGTTCCCTGCTAAACGTTCTAGCATTTGGTCCATAAAAGGCAACAGAAAATGGTCTTTACGTGTGGAATCATTAAGCTTACGGTAATCAATAAAAACACGCCATCCTGTAACTAACCTAGTGGGTATTAACTCATTATCTTCTTTTTCAACTACGGTCATGCCACCCTTTTTAGGTACACAATGAACGAGACTCACCCACGGACTATCGGAGATAGGGTAAATCAATCCGGCATCAAGAAGTTTATTAACTTCCTTTTTGATAACCTCATGAATTTTCGGATTCACCCTTCTTTGATGTTGAACCACTTGTTTGAAATCGTCTTCCATTAAGATCTTGTGAGTACAAAAACTATGGTCGATACCCTTAATGTCGGAAATTTTCAATGCGATGGCCCGTTTGTGTGACTTAAGAAATTTTAAAAGGGCGGCTTTTTTTCATCTTTTAATTCTTTAGAAATTATGACAGATAATTTATCAGTTCCTTCTAAAAAACCATATTCTAAATGAGAAGGTAAATCCTTAAGCTCGAGTTCTGGTGGTTCTTCGATTGAAGGCTTCGTCATAGTAACATCAACTTGCTTAAGGTCGTCATTCTTCATCGAAGGGAGATTTGGAGAAGGATCTTCATTCAACAATTTCTCAAGGTAAAGAATATCTCCCTCCGTGTCGTAGTAATCGTCATCCAAATTAGAAAGTTCTTCTGAGGTACGTAGATAAGTCTCTATTTCTTTGAAAATGAAGTCTCATCCTTTAAAATGAGTGAAAGAGGGGAAGAAGAAGCGATGATGGGATCCGAAGGAGTGGGATTGCCACTTGTAGAACTATCCAAAAATCCGAGCACTTCTTAAGCATACTCCTCACAAGCAAAGTCAATGACATTGACTTGATTAACCATTTCGTAATTACGGGAGTATCTCGAAGTGTGCCCGACTTTAAACGTAATGGCTTCATCATTGACTCGAAGAGTTAATTCTTCACCATATACATCGATTAAAGCTCGTGCCGTCCTCAAGAAAGGTCTCCCGAGGATGAGGGAAACCCGAGGATCGACATCGTAATCAACTACAACAAAGTCGGCCGGAAAATAAAACTTTCCTACTTTTACAAAAACATCTTCGGCGACACCTTTCGGATGAGCAACCGATCGGTCTGCGAGTTCGAGTGTCATGCGGGTCGAAGTAAGTTCCGGGAGCGAAAGCTGTTTCCATACGGAAAGAGGCATTAGATTACTGCTAGCGCCAAGCACTCATCTAGCTCTGGAAAATCACACGGGATTAGAAACTTGCCGGGGTCTACAAGTTTTTCGGGTAACTTTTTAAGGAGCACCGCCGAACAATTCTTATTTAACGGGGTATTTGCCAATTCAAACAACTTTTCCTTATTACTAAGTAAACTCTTAAACGTAGAAGCAAACTTTGGCATATGAAGAAGAGCATACGCGAAGCTAATATCGAAGTGTAATCTTTAAAAGATTTGAAGAAACTTCAACATTTGATTATTAGCTTTTTCGCGGAGCTTTTGGTCGTTAAGTCTCGAAGGATAAGGTATTGACTATTTAGGTTTAGGCTTCGGAGCAACTTCGGGCTCCGAAATCGGGTCTTGGACAACTGGAGGTTGGACGTGTGCGGTACTTTCTAAACTTGTAGTTGGCACCTTGTCCTTTGTCACCTCAGTTTCACGTTCCACTTCCTTCGGGAAAGGAGAAGGAGTAGGTGGAATCGTAGGTCCATCATAAGCAACACCACTTCGGGTGGTAATAGCTTTTACGTCACCTCTCGGGTTAGCTACGGTATTACTAGGAAGTGATCCCGAACCCGAGGAATTTTGCATTTGCATATTAGTTAATATGTTCATTATTTGATTGTTTTGATTTTCTATCTTATTGGTTCTTGCATCAATCGTAGATTTGAACTAATTTCGCAATTCCATCTTCATGTTAGTCATGTGAGTTTGCATTGCTCTTAAAGTAGCTTCATTACTCTTTATGTAGTTCGTTAACTCATTCGAAGGTCCAACTTGAGCTTGATAATTCGGGGCTTGAAAATTTAGAGCTTTGGGGCATTAATACCAATTTACCTTCCATCTTACCCTATTTAAGTTAACTTACTAGTAATTCATTCATCTCTTACCATTTTTATCATACACAAATTTTAATCAATCCAAAATATGCCTCTTATTCCCTCGAGTGTTCATTTGGCAGCTATTTTTCAATGTGAAGCTATGGAGGAGGAACATTGGGGTGAATACTGTCGTAGGAATTGCATGAAGCTTAGTGAAAGGATGAGGTAAAGAGATGCTGCGATTGTAGTACTGAAGCAAACTAGGAATCACGAGAAGACTGTACGTGATGTGGCTTATCTAAGATAGATTCAAATTAGAGATATAGAGAAGCTTGACTGGTACATGGCAATGGTGATGCAGTCGAATAACTGTTTACATCGTAAACAATGGTTCATTACTGTGATGATGAACCAGTTAATGGTAATGATGTTGTACGTTGTGGAACCATTTCTATGGAGGTAGAAGTGGTTTCAGTTATGTGGGTGTTTTGATATAATGGTTTAGGGTTACAGTATGTTAAGTTAATGAAGTATCCTATATTTTAATGATGCAGTAGTTGAGTAGAATTTTTAAGTTTTATGTTATTAGATTTTAGTTAATGGTGTGTAGGCATTTGATAAAATATAGTTAATAAACATACAAAAACAAAAATTAAGTAAACATACCTGACACTTTTGCTCCGTGGGACTTTGATCAACATGAACATCATCTTCATACTTTTCTCCTTCAACAACATCAGTCGTATTCAACAGTTGGTCCCTATTTTCAGACAATTATTCATCCAAATGAATATCTTCTGTTC
>BQNB010117515.1:0-21159 GCA_026074375.1 Tanacetum coccineum
GACCTTTTGCCTTGGTCAAGGGCATTCGGTTAGGATCTGTATTAGGGTTGCTATATAAGTGTGTGCTATTTGACGAACCAATGCGACTACTCTTAGACGCAGAAGGGACCCTATAATTCTTTGTATTGCTTCTAGGCTGTGGCCTTCTGGTCTTAGTAGTGATGTCTACTCATGTAGAAGAGAAACCATTTGAGTCAGCATTAACAGCTTTCTTGATGATGACATGAGGTTGTGAAACAGTGATCGAATTTGTCCTAACGCTTGGTTTTGATGGTTTGTTAGGCACAAAGTTGTCTTTCCTAGAAGTCTAATGGGGATCAATCCTAAACATTCCAGGGGCAATCACATTATCATAGTCTACACCCTTTGATTCTTTGGTGGTAGGTACCGAGTTTGAAGTGACTGGATTTGACAAATCATGCGTCTTATCGGCCTTTTAAGGAATCCGAGTTTTTGAAGAATTTGGACGTTCAGATCGAAATGCATTAGGTTGTCTTACATCAAATTGGTTTCTTAAAGATTGCAAAAACGGTTTCCTCTCTGTCGATTGATTTGCAAATTTAGTATTCGTACTCGTACCTTTGGTGGTGTCCTTTTGATCAGAAACCTTGTCAAACAACTGAGCTCTTAGCTTAGCATTTTCGTAAATCGTGTCATGTAATTTATTTTACAAAGAGTCAATTATTAATTTGGTTTGAGTCTGTGTCACATTTATAGAGTGAAACAGGTTCTTGTATGCGGTCTTAAGATGAGCATTTTTTTCATAATTTCAGACCTAAAAATCTAATTCTACGTTCTCATTTTCAAGTTTCTGAGGCAAAGGATCAAGGGTATTTGATGCATATGGAGTATCCTTACTTTTACCCTTTTGATCTCCCAACTGAGCTTGCAATCGTCCGGTCTTTTGACGCATGTCATTGTAAGCTTTATCCTACGAAATTTTGTCATATTTACACTCTTCACATTTTTTGTACCAATCATTCCAAAGTTTAGCATATTCATTCTCCTTTTTAATGATACAGTTTTCAAAATGTTCTTTCATACGATCAAGCTTAGTTTAGAGATTTGAAGTATCTACAACAGAATTATTTTGCACAATAGACATAATATCTTGACTGACAACTGCTCTCAAGAGACGATTAATTTCTAATTCTAATGCCTTGTTCATAGCAAGAGATTCGTCAGCTTCTTTTGCAAGAGATTTAAAGTCTCGAACAAATTTGGCTGCTTCTTTCAAAAATTGTATTTCCTACAAAATACACTTTTCTTTAATAAATATACGGCTAACACTAGCAGCATTAAATTTGAGTCACCAGCATTAACTCCAATTACATTCCAAACAACTTTTCCATCATCAATTTAACACTTTTCTTTGCTTTTCCTACAAAATGTTAGTCCAAAAACCAAGAAAACACAAGCCATAACAATTTTTACAATTATCACAGTATTAATTATACCTAGCAGTATTAAGTATAACTAACAGTAGTAACTCAGCAGTATTAAGTATAACCAGCAGTACTAATTATACTTAACAGCAGAAACTTTTAATGACATGAATAACAGTACTAATTCATACAAAACTCTACAAAAACATAAATAGATAAAAGACTTTAAAGATTCATCATTCCAAATGCAGTCTGATCATCAAATATTAAAAAAACTTCATCTTAACAAAAGCTTTTGTAAGCAAATCTGCAACATTCTTGTCAGTATGGATTTTGACCATTTGAATCAATTTCTTTTCATTGCAATCTCTAATAAAATGATGTCTGATCTATATATGCTTTGTTTTTGAATAAAAAATAGGATTTTTAATTATAGAAATAGTACTGTTATTGTGAATAAAGATCTTGGTATGCATAAAATTATACCCATAATCAAGTAGTTGATTCTGAATCCAAAGCACTTGTCTACAGTAACTTGAAGCAGCCACATACTCAGTTTCTATTGTAGAATTTGCAACCACTGTTTGTTTCTTGCACTGCCATGATATTAATCTACATCCAAGGAATTAACAACCTCCTATTATAGACTTCCTATCCAAGCTTGCTCCAGCATAATCACTATCAGTGTATGCTACCAAATCAAAAGGAGAATCTTTTAGATACCAAAAGTCTAATTTTGGTTGACCTTTTAAGTATCTAAAAATCCTTTTCACATCATAAAGATGTGAAACCTTTGGATTGACTTGATATCTAGCACAGGCACACACTGCAAACATAATGTCAGGTCTTGAAGATATAAGATACATCAATGAACCAATCATTGACCTATACATATGAACATCCACTTCTTCACCATCTTCATCCTTGAGTAGAGGCTTTTGAGTTTCCATTGGTGTGCTTGCATTCTTGACCTCTGTAAACCTAAATTTCTTTAAAATTTCAACAACATATTTATCTTAACTAATAAATATGCCATCCTTCTTCTGCTGCACTTGTAATCCTAAGAAGAATGTAAGTTCTCCCATAGAACTCATCTAAAATTTCTCATGCATCAACTTCTCAAATGCATTGCATAGCTCCTTCTTTGTTAAACCAAAGATGATATCATCCATATAAACTTAGACCAGCAAAATATCACCTTTGTGCCTTTTGATGAATAAGGTCTTGTTAATTTTCCCTCTTTAAAATCCATTGTCCAACAGATATGTTGACAAGGTTTCATACCAAGCTCTAAGAGCTTGATGTAGTCCATATAGTGCTTTTTCAACCTTGTATACTCTATCAGGAAAGTCTTGATCTTCAAATCCTGGTGGTTGACATACATACACTTCTTCTTCAATCTTCTCATAGAGAAAAGCATTTTTTACATCCATTTGATACACCACAAAATCATTAAATGAAGCATAAGCTAAAAATAGCCTAATTGCTTCAATTCTTGCAACAGGGGAAAAGACTTCATCATAGTCAATCCTTTCTTCTTGTGTGTACCCTTGAGCAACCAATCTTGCTTTATTTATTATCACAATTCTCCTTTCATCCTTTTTATTCTTGAAAACCCACTTAGTGCGTATATCCCTTTTTGCATTTGGTAAATCCACTAAAGTCCAAACTTCTTGTAACTTGAATTGTAGAAGCTCTTCCTGCATAGCCTCTATCCAGCTTGGATCCTTCAATGCATGAATTACCTTTTTGGGTTCTTCCTGTGATAAAAAGCAAGCAAACAAGCAGTTTTGAAGGTCTTTATGGTTTGTTATTTGTTGAAGAGTACTAACAAACCCATGTTCCTCCAAATTCTTTGACATCTTTCTTGTTTGTGTAGCTGATTGCAAATCTCCAATTACTTAATCAAGAGGATGATCTTTATGAATTCTTGTAGTTGGAATAGGACTGACTTGGATTGTTGAATCCAAATTGTTCATGTCAGCTTCTGCACCATCATCTTCATCATCTCTTGAGAAGTCAAATATGCTATAATCTTCTAAAGCAAGCATATTTGGATCAAATGGAAGTTCAATGCTTGTTTTTCCACCAACAACATTAACTTCATTTATGCTAGTAGCATTAACATTGTTAGTGTTGTTAACATTATCTTCCTTCTCTTGCTCATTACATTCACTCTCTTTTCTTGGATCTTAATCAACCTTCTTTCCAACATCACTTGAAGGTTTGGATCCATCATCATGAGAACTCTTTGGATCTTGAGAATATGGTGGGTCAGCAGTCTATAATGGTAGCAAAATGTAATCTTTGACAGGTTCTGTCTCCTTTCTAGCTTGACCTGCATTATCACTTGCTTTTGTACCTGCAAAACCATTAGACGGTGTACCTGCAACAATTGGCTCATAATTTATTGTTCTTGTTAGTGCATCAATATCAAATAGCCAATCTGGTCCACTTCCTATAGCATTAGGTGTACTCTCATTGAACTTAATATGCAAATTTTCTTCCACTATCCTTGTTCTACTATTGAATACTATAAATGCTTTACTATTTAAAGAGTATCCAATAAAGAAACCTTTATTAGCCTTACCATCAAACTTGCCTAAGTGATCTATGGTATTAAGAATAGTAACAGGACACCAAATGGTCTCTTAAAACTTAAAGGTTGTGTTTTAATGTTCTACACCCCCCCTACCCCCCCCCCCCCCCCCCCCCCCCCCCCCCCCCCCCCCCCCCCCCCCCCCCCCCCCCCCCCCCCCCCCCCCCCCCCCCCCCCCCCCCCTCCCCCCCCCCCCCCCCCCCCCCCCCCCCCCCCCCCCCCCCCCCCCCCCCCCCCCCCCCCCCCCCCAACCCCCCCCCCCCCCCCCCCCCCCCCCCCCCCCCCCCCCCCCCCCCCCCTATTGAAAAAGTTCATATGGGTATTGGATATGAGGCTTAACTACTAACACTCTATTTTTTGCACATAAGCTTGCTGTATTAACTGCTTCTGCCTTAAAAGGTATTTGGCAAATTGGATCAGTAGCATAGTTCTAGCAAGCTTCATTTGGTGTCCTAGTTTCGCCTTTCAGCTACTCCATTTGAGGAGTTTAGCTATTACTAAATTGGCTCAAAATAACCTTCATCTCATAAAACTAATTCTTTCTATTTTTTTGAACTCAGTCCCATTATCACATCTAATCACCTTAACCTTATGATCTACTAGATTTTCTATACCAGTTATAAAGGACTTAAGAATGAAACTAGTCTCATCCTTAGTAGCTAGAAAGAAAACCTATGTAAACCTACTGTAATCATCTTTGACAACTAGGCAATACATTTTCTTCATAAGGATTTTTACAATATGTTGACCAAAACATGTCCATATGCAACAAATGTAAAGTAGATGATTGAGTTATCTGTTTTGGACTTACAAGGCTCTATGTACTTTCCCTTTTGACAAGCAACACAGGTTTGATTATTTCAAAAAGTTTTGGAAGGGTAAACCTCTCTACAAGATTTACCTTAAACCATATTTATTCATGGTTATTTTAAATTTAAGGGACTAGCCTTCTATGCCAAAGTTTAGATTCATACAAATGTGGCTTTTGCAAAAAACAAGTTAAAACCTCCTTTAGGAAAAAACTATGTTCTTTTAACTTCAAAAACATATACATATTATATCTTTCTAGGAACGCTAATGGTAAACTTGACTTCATCAATTAACTTAAAAAATTTTAGAGATTAAATCCAATACATTTCAGTGTAATTAAAAGAACACATTTTTCCGTTTTTATCACACATTTGTGAGACACTAAAGAGATTAAACTTTAACTCTCTTACAAAATACATATTTTCAAAATCTAGAATACCGGTTTTAATGGTACCTTTTCCTATGATTTTCCCTCCTTTGGGGTTTTCTCCAAAAGCAACATATCCTCCATCTATCTCTTCATAGTTTGTAAGATAGGACATGTTCCTTGTCATGCGCCTCGAGCATCCACTATCAATCACTCCTTGATCTTGTAAATCCATTTGTGGATTGCCCTGCACATTAGATAAGAAAATCAGTTTTTTTAGGGACCTAAGCCATCACTGACTTGGATCTGCCTTTTGTATCAATATAATCAAACATCTTTAAGGTGATTGATGCATTGTTGTGTTTAGAAACATGGTCTAAAACTTTAGTCTTTGGTTTCCAAACCCAAAAAGCTGAGGCCTTAACAGCATTAAAACTATTTCCCTTAAAAGCATTAACTACTGCTTTTGGCCTAGTAGTATTAAATTTTTTACCACTAACAGTATTAACCCTTTGATCAATATTACTATTTTTGAATGTTGTGTTCTTATGAATGGGCCTCTTAACAGTTGAATGTGTTGTTTTAGAAAAATATGACATTGGTCTAGCAGCATTCACTGTTGTTTTTGAATCTAGTCTCGGTGTACTAGTTTTCACTTGTTAGACAGTATTAACTTATACTAAACCAGACTTCATTAGTACTGCTCTTGGAACTAAGTTCTTTTTAGCACAGGGGTGAGTCTTTTTAGCAAAGTTTTGATGATTCACCCTTTGAGCATTGTTCCAAACAGGTTTTACCATCCTTTGATTTTGAAACAGTTTTTGATGGTAATTGCAATCAACTTGCAGATGATCAAAGCTTCCACACACATAACAGGCCTTATTAAACATCTCAAAATTGCTTCCTAGTTTTTGAGACATCATATTGTTCTAATTTCTTTGATTGCCTCTTGGACTGTAAGTGTTTTGCCTATGTTGCTCAACTTGTTTAACAGTTTTCCTAGCAGTTTTTTTTTGTTGTTTAGATTTGTCAAAATCTTTCTTAACAATACTAGGCTTAACTGTTTTCTTCTCAGTTTTAGTTTGAGACACATTTTCTTCCTCACTATCTGACACCCAATCTTCAATAATTGGGGAATCATCAGACTTCCTAACTACCTTAGACACTTCTTCATCAGACTTTCTGTTCTCAACTACAGGCTTATTAACAAACTCATCTAAACCAGTAAAAGACAAATCAGGTGTTGGAGGCATGAAATTTCCTGTGTAGGGAGGTGGAACTGCATTATATTTTTCATAGCCTAAACCTTTCTTGTAATTATCAACAATCTGACACTCTATGAGCTTATTTAAACTTTTAAATGCATTTTCAAATTTATCTACATTAACTTGAATGTTATCTTTTTCTTTTTGAATTTTTTCAAGCTTCTTCCTAAGCTCTCTAATAGTTATTTCTCCTAGTTGAATATCCCATTTTAAGCCATTAATGTTTTCTACACAAACAGACTTATTCTTTTTATAAAATTTAAGTTTTTCTTCCACTGATTCTAAACCTGTTTTATAACCTAAAACCATTAAACTAGATTTCTCTAATTCTCTTAATAGTTGATCATTTTGAGATTTAAGTAATTTAACAGTTTCCATACAAGATTTTGAACAATTTAAATCATTGGATACCTTTGAGTCAGAACTTGAAGATGAGTAAGCCATGAGTACATAATTAGGTCCTTCCTCTGCCTGATCACTCCAGTCATATCCACCAAGGCCATCACATGACACCAAAGCTATAAAAGTAGATGTTTCCACATGCACACTTCTTCTTAAGCTTTCTTTGTTCTTGTTGTCTTGATTTCTTGGAGCTCTGCACTCCCTAGCAAAATGTCCTCTCTTATGGTAGTTATAGCACTCCACTTTAGACTTATCAAAACCAATAGTCTCATTGCCATTAACAATAAGCTTCCTTCATGTATTCTTCAAAAACCTTTTAGCCCTCATAGTCAACATGGCCATTTGCCATCTCAAATCCATCTCTTCTATGTCATCAGGATGGATTTGTTGCAAGTCCTCATGTGTAAGTTGAGGACTATTTGGTTGACTAACAAAGAATGAAAAAATAACAGCATCACTCAAGTTATCAATATTTGTAAAGTAAGCAGTATTAACTTGAGTGCTAGCAGTAGTAACTTCATAAGCAGCATTAACTACTTCAGTAGAGCTGCTAGTGTTGTTATTTGAAGAGGACACAAAAGCCATGTTCTATGTGCTTAAACTTGAGCTAAACATCCCTTTGACTTCTGGTTTATACACCTTGAGGTTGTTATAGAGATCATCCATGCTCATTGTTTCTAACTCAACTTTATTCCTCCACACAACAGCATGTGTGTTCCACTCAGGTGACAAGCTTCTTAATAACTTTTGATTAACATCTTCTTATGAAATCTTTTTATCCAAAATCTCCAACTGACTCACAAGCTTTAAAAGCCTATCAAAGGTTTGATCAAGCATCTCTGAGCTTGGAGTAGTGAAGTTTTCATATTGCTGCTTTAAGAGATTTATTTGAGTCTTCTTAGTAGATGCATTCCCACCAAATCTCTTTTCTACAGCTTCCAGCAATAGCTTAGCATCCTTTATAGAGTTAAACTTTAACTGATGTTCATTGGGAATGCCCATCATTAAAGTACTTCTAGCCTTTACTTCTAATCTTCTCTGAGCCTTATCTTCAGCAGATGTAATAGGCATCACTTTTTCAACACCTTCCACAACTGTTGTTTTTGGCAAGGTTGCACCATTCTCTATGACTTCCCACAGTGCATAGTCTATCATCTGGATGTATTGTTCAATCCTCATCCTCCATAACTCAAACTCACCCGGTTTGAGCATGGGAACTTTGGATGCAGCCACCATGTGTGCAGAATCTTGATCCATATCTTCTAGCAAAGTTTCTCAAAGCAACAAGCTCTGATACCACTTGTTGATCCCACTTTAATAGATCAAATTCCTTAAGCTTGTATAAGGATTAGTTATATTAGATAAATCTAACACAACTATAGTAGAAACTTTGTTTGAATGTATTAAAGATTATGCAGAATCTAATCTTTAATATTAAGAAGAACTATCAATGAAACAGTAATTATATGAACATATAATTCAACAAACAAAAGCTCCAATATTATTAATAATACGAATACTCTCAAAGTATTAGGGTTACAAAGACCTTGAAGCTATGATAAATCTATTAATGACTCGTATATAACTCTATGCCCTAGAACCTCCTTTTATACACCAAGGAGGTGTCCTTAACAAGGCATACAATTATTTTCATAAGAATACAAATCTTTAAACAAATAAATTATACATATCTTTTACACAAATAACTCATATAAATCACATGCAGCTGTACTACTAACTCAGCAGCTCTAACCTCTTCAATAGCAGCATAACTCCTTTTCTCATAGCTATTAAACGTTGTACTAACAGTAGTAACTTTTGTTCTACTAGTAGTAACTAATTAGTGGTTTTTCTTCTATGTCTCTGAGCAGCACTAATATGTACTAGCAGTAGTAACTTTACACTAGCAGTACTAATATGTGTACTAGCAGTAGTAAACACTTAACATTTTTCTCTGAAGTTTTTGAGCAGTACTAACACAACTGAGCAGCAGTAATACTAGCAGCATTAAGAAGGCTTTTAATCCTAATAATTATTGTCACCATAAAACCTGTGCCAGTCTCTCAGGCTGAAAACCCCCCATTACCATTAGAACTAGGTTTAGCATAGGTTTAACAAGTAATTAGAATTAACCTAATTAGATTAATTAAAATATTGATAGAATATAAGGTTAGCGACCTCGATCTTAGTGTTCGACACCCTACTTACCATGAAACTCCACCCGATCGGGTACACTGCCCGTTAAAGTGTTGTTTTAGGATAAGTCGGCTAAATATAAATTTAAAACTTGGTAATCAATAAATTGACCCTACACGACATCACATTAAGTTTTTGGCGCCGCTGCTGGGGAGTGAAAAAGTTTAACCTTTAATTTTATTAGTATTTCTAACCATTAGCTTAGAATTAATCTAATTAGTATAATTTAATTCTGTTTGTAATTGTGTGATTTAATTGTGTTTTTAAATTCCCACATTATTTAATTGTTTTCTAAATATTCTGTTCCGATCGATCAACTGATACGCCATATCCACCAGTTAGACACGATGTATCGACCTTTCCATTCAGAACAGCGTATTGATCTCCACAGTCTAAACAACGTATATGTTCCTTCAAACAATACGGCATATTTTGTATAATCAATACAGCGTACTGACCTTCAGCAGACCATACGGCGTATTTAAATTTATTGAATACGGGGTATTGATCATTTGATACAGTAATAGTAGCTATTTTTCGTATTGGATTTCCTGTTTATTGTGTTCTCTCCCGAGAGGGCACATCCTACTGATCATTTTGTACTTATTCTCAGGAAACCATTTGACGAACAATGGCAAAACCTATTCTGAATGAAGCTCGAGCTGAACAAAATCTTGCTGAGCCAAGTATCGAATGCAATGTGAAATATGAACTCAGTGAGGAATTATTAAAGGAGCTATGTAGTAACTCTTACAGCGGAAGGGTTGAAGAAGATGTGATCGAAGTAGCCGGTATGGACCCTTTTCAACTCCGCATGATGACTTTCCCTCTCTCACTTTCTAGAAAAGCAAGAAAATGGTAGATGAATGAGGGAGATGGAAAAATCAACACTTGGGAAGAATTAGTGAATAAGTTTTTCAGTAAATTCTATCCACTATCCTGTGCCAACAATTATGATAAAATGTGCGAAGATGATGAAGAAGGTCTTGACCCGCTCGAATTCATAACATGGAGGAACTCAAAATTCAAAGACCATAAAAGAGTTGATGAAATGACTAAACGTGCATTATTACATTCTTGGATAGAAGTGGGGTGTTACAAATGGGAACCTTAAAACAAAGTTTACCTAAACAAGTTACTTGCCCACCTGCTTTGATGTTGTCGTTGTGTGGTGTATATTTTTATGATTCAAGTTTTAAATTTATATTTTGCCGACTAAACCAAAAACAACACTTTAATGGGCTGTGTACCCGATCGATAGTAGTTTAGGGTAAAGGGGTGTCCGTTCTCTTGAAGACAGGTCATAAATTTTCAATTAATTAATATCTGGTTACCTAATCTTATGGTAATGTCTTTTTATTCATTATAAACAGATTGGTCTGTCCTATCCTAATTAATACAGGGATTAGGGGGGTTTTCAGCTTGAGATGGAATGGCATGGTGTGGTTGGTGACTACAATCAAATTCAAGACACATTTAACTCGCAAGACATAATTTAACATAAAGATAAAAGTGGTTGCGGAAGCATAATATTCTTTATTAGTAGTTTACTTGTTTAATCAAATAGAAAGTTGGGTTGTTTATTAAAGTCGCAATGATTGCTTCTATATACGAGCGTATCTTCATTGTTCAAGCTTAGGCGTTACATCATCCTAAGACTAGACACTTTTATCTGTCATAAATTAAAGCAATCGCCATTAAAGCATCCTTATTTGATGGATATTTCAAACTGATCTTAGGGATTAAGCAAGATAATCTTGTTTAAAACCTTTAGCTCATAGAACTTTAACCTTTATGCTTAACGACTCCTTATATACTAGTAGTCTACTGTCCGAGTCTTTACCAATTGATTAGAACGTACTCGTTGATACCAAGGTCACCTTATGGCTCAACTAAGCTCACAATAAACAAGCAAAGATAGGTCAATATTTGTGATCCTATGATTCTAGATATATAAATTGCAACATGGAGAGCTATCCTGGACTTTTAGCCTACGCCCAAACAATACAAAGTTGAAGCACATTAAATATGTAGGACTAGACCCAGTTGAATGATAGGTCGCATACTTAAGCACGTAAACAAGTATAAATTGATAAACATAAACAAGCATTCAACGATAAATCAAGAAATCAAGATAAACAAATTCCAAACTTTTAGATCTTCAAAATAATGTCTAATACCTAAAGGTAATAGCCTTCAAATGTCATAATAAATACAAAAGCAATTATTTAGCCAAGGTAAACTAACCGAGTTAACGAATGATACCAAAAACTAAACGATTACTAAAGTATATGGAATTACACAATGTCTCCTATGGAATTAATAACGTTGCTCGACCTCTTCTGCTCTTTTTCTCCACTAAAAATCGACTTTTATGGTTTAGGTATCGAGATTATGATTTAGCACACTTAAAACTCGTTGTTGAGTTTTGTATTTATAGGGTCTGGAAGTCGGTTTGATACGGCGTATTGGAGTTTCTTGGAGTAGGGACCACGTTTGATATCTTCCAGAATATTCACATACTATATCTTCTATATGGCGTATTGAGTTCTTTTGGATACAGTGTATTGGACTTCATTCCTTTGTGGTCTTTGGTAAGTGCAGGCACGGATACACAGTATCTTCCTTGATGGATACGGCGTATTGGTCTTTAGAATAGCAATCTTCACAATATCTTCATTTAAGCTCTAGAATGTGCGCCTTTTGTAAATATTCACCAAGAACTCCATAATTACTACAGTTCTCAAATATAAATGTTTAAGTAATAATTCTTTGCAATAACTATACAAAATGGGTTAATAACATGGGATAAATGATGCTATAAAATAGACATTATTTAATGTCATCAAATATCCCCTACTTGAATCCTACTTGTCTTCAATTAGACTTTAGAAGTTTATAAAAATGTATCCCAATGGATATTTTCTGTTAAACCATTTATTTGATCTATTACAAGTACACAACCAAACACCTCACGAAATAGGAAGATGAAAACACTCAAATCACTCAACTAATCTATCTGGTAACATGTAACTAATTCGCTCAATTGTTCGGTCGTGACAAATATTATATCATAAGCTTGGCAAGGATACACATCTCCACAACTAAAGCCAAGGAGTAACAAGTTTATAAAGGTAAATATGGGTTTTTGTATGGAAAGGCTTACGGTAGATCATTCTACAATCTTTCTCCAGAAGTACCACTCCAACAGGGTAGTTGAAGCACACATACATGGCCGTAACGACGGAATAGACATGCGTGTTCGATCACATCCCCATTTGAATTTAACCAACGGTTAGGATGAAGAATGATATAGGGTAGGAACCTTCTAACTTTCACCAAAAGTCATAAACCAACGAGGCAGCTAAGACATGCATACATGGCCGTAATGACGGAATAGACATGCACGCTCGAACAAGTCCTCATTCGCGTAAAACCAGCGGCTAATCGTTAGGTGAGAGGGAAGTAAAATGTTGTTAAATAAAAATCAAGAAAAAAATAGATTAAGCCTAAAGTACAAGTTGCTAGACACTTTTTCTTGACCATTACCATGACAAAGACACGACTATTTACAACGTCTTGATCATCGATAAAAAACAATAACCTAAGTTGGCGTTCCTGTAACGGTCAACTTCCCAATCATCCCAAAACTTTACATAATCTATAAGGCAAGTGGCGATATCATCCACTTTGTACAATACTTTACATCGTTGATTTTTGTTGCGTATCAACGAATAATCTATCCTTCGTGTAATTCCTTCGGTAGTTGCGAAACGATTATCTTCAAACTTTCCTTCTCTTTTTGGTTGTGAATTTTCAAAAAAAAATCTTTTTCTCTTTTTTTTAACAATCTAACTATATACGAAACTCGGAGTAGTTTCACCATCTTCACAATCATAATAATTCTGGATAATTCCTTCGATAGTTTCTTCATTCTTCAAACTCACCATTAACTGTTATGGTAGTAAAATCACATGAGTTTTGACTACTAATATACATTCCCATTTTCAATGTGCAAATTTCTAACCGCACCAAAGATAGAAAATGACACAAGACTTGGGAAATACAAACTTTACACTATAAGTAACTAGCAACTGTAAATTAAACTTAATCTAACATGGTAGGTTAAGGTGTAAGGGTGTAACGAAACAAATAATTGGTGTAGTTCCTAAAGGATTGGCTCTACGGGTTGTTCTAGTGGATCTTCACTCTAAAGATGAGAGTAGAAAAGGGTTTAAACTGGAGGTTAACTAACCGGTGTAGTTAGTTAATAAACAACATGGATAGGCTTTTTAGGTGTAATCCTAAAAATTTACCAATGTAAACAAGTTACTCCAATTAAATCTATAATACTCATTATTGCGGTCTCGAATAGATATACCAAGCCAAGTTCTAAAGTCCACTACATCACCAGCACATTCATATTTTATAGAATTTGGGTAAACATTTGGAAACGGATAGGCTAAATTTTCACAATATCTAACAAGGGTTATTGTGTGCGGTTATGTATCAAGTAATTTTCACAAAAGTATGCTTGAATTTTTTTTAATTTTAAGCATAATTTAAGCATTTTAATCATTTTTAATGTGAAAAATAGGACAAGTAAACATTCTAAGTCTATCCCCCCACTTGAATTATACAACGTCCTCGTTGTATAGATAAAATATTAAAAATACAGGAATTAAAAAGAATTAGAATGAGAAACTCCCCGGATATTTGCTCGGAAGATTCTCTGATTTGTGTTTATGAGCAAGATAGTGTGTTGAACAACCGTCTTAAGGTTTCAAGACTCCAACACTTCAAGATCTCCAGATTTATAAATTATCCACCAATATTCGTCGATATTTCTTTTACGAGGTCGTGTGTAAAATTTAGGAAAAACGTACATTCCTATCTTGGCATCTACGGTTAATTTAAACTAAACTTAAACAAACTAAATACGAGTCAGTCTGGTGGATACGCCGTATCAGGTTAATGAATACGCTGTATTGCCATAACTAACAATAATGTTTTTAAAGTGCATAAAAAGTAAAGACTGATAACGTCCATACAATCAATAAGTCGTATGGTATGGAGCAGATACGCCGTATTGATGTCTGGGAAGACAGACTCGAGAAAATTAAATAATAATCTGGGTTGTCTCCCGGGAAGCACTTTTGTTTACAGCGAAGTCTTTAAGTTAGACTTGTCTTTAGCTTCTCCTTTCATTTCATCTCATGCACGCTAATGTGCCTGTGTGTGAGCCATTCTTTTGTCTTCGCATTTTGAATGTAATTGGGTCCTAAGTTCAATACTCCTTTGTAGAACCCCTTTAACTTTTGGTGTGCATGCGAGATTCCATTCATCTTATCATTCTCACTTACCTTTAATAATGGTGAAATCTTGTTGCATTGCTCATTAGTGTGGTGTTTAAACATCAGATGTGATCACATCATTTGGTAAGTTACTTTATCATTACCATTGTAAATGGTAATCATTCCATCAAACCGTCTTGCTTTAACTCCAACTTCTCTTAATAACGGTTCGCTAAAAATAACATTGCCCATTCCTTCATCACAATAAGCATCCATATTTTCCAAAATTGCAAAGTCAGTCACAATAGAAAAGGTTCCAACAAAAATAGGTACATTCATTAAGGCTCCTAGAACATTATCCCCTTTGTACACTATCTTATCTTTCATTATAGAGTTATGAAACTTCTTGGACATCACATTGACATACAACAACGAGAAGAAGTTGACGTGTGTAAATTCAAACCCTATCATGCATGAAAACTTTAAGTTGTGGGCACAATCTATGTGGATTTTCTTATCATCGTCGCAATAACAAGGGTAATCATCAATTCCAGTATCAAGATCTTCATCCCTAGTTCTAAATTCCTCAATTACTTCACCTTCCTCAATGGTGGGCATTAAATCATCATCTTGATTTCTCCTAAGCTCAAATGGTTCATTTAGATCATTTAGTTCAATGTAATCTTCCAAGAAAGGGTCTAATGATCTATTTAACACCAAAGTCTCTCCCATAAGCCTAGCTTCTAAATCAAGTTCCATTCTTTCTCTTAAACTTAGCATGTAGACCCTCTTAATTAAACTACTAGCAGGTTTAACACTTGTGAAAACAATCCTTTCTTCCCTGGCCCTTAAAGTAATCTTTCTTTTGTAAACATCAATCTTAGCACGAGCGGTAGACAAAAATGGTCTTCCAAGGATCAAGGGCACTTTGATATCCTCGGGCATATCTAGAATTATAAAGTCCACGGGGAAAGTAAATTTACCAATTCCTACTAGTACGTTTTCAGCTATTCCTTTTGGATATTTCATTATCCTGTCTGCTAATTCAACTGTTAACTTAGTGTGAGCTAATTCGCCTAATCCCAAGTTAAGGTAGGTCGAGAGAGGCATAACACTAACGCTAGCTCCTAAGTCAACAAGGGCATTATCGAAGCAAACATTATTAATAAAGCAAGGTAAAGTGAAACTCTCTGGGTCTTTCTCCTTTTGGGGTATGGATTATGAAGTTTCAAAGTAAGCTTCCGAGAATTGTGGTCCATATGATCCATTCTTTTCTTCACAGTAGTAACCATTCAAACGACTTGGAAATGGAATTGTCCTTTGTCTTGTGTCGTACATGAGTGTACGGTTCTGTCTAGTGGATACGGCGTATTGGGAAGATCTAATACGGCGTATCGAGTATGAATCTGCTTTAATAGTAGTTGAAATCGACTTGACTTGATCTCTTGGGTTAGCTTTGGTAGAGCTAGGTAGACTTCCAAATCCTTTTTCCTATGGTACCTTGCTCATTTGCCCGATTTGGATTTCCAAAGTTTTAATAGATGCTCTTTGGTTTCGAATGGCAGCATCCGTCGAAGCTCAGATTTCTTTAATCAAATTGGAGTTTTCTTCGTGTCTCTTTGCTGATTCACTTATAAACTTGCTCAGGGTATCTTCCATAGATTGCCTTCGTTCTTGGTATGAAGGATTCGTATTGTTCCTTTGATAGAATCCCAGAGCTGCTGCTCTATATCCCCCTCCTTGAAAAGGTCCACCAAATTGCGTGTAGTAAGCTTCTTCTAGGGTTTTCCCTTCTTCTTTTAGTGGGCAATCTTTGGTGTAGTGGGGTCCTTTGCATTGTTCGCATCCAACTTGAGCATCATAGACTTTTTCATTCACTTTCTTGATCTTTCTCCCAAGATTGTTCAGTTGTGCTTGTATAGCTGATAATCTGTTAGAAGTTTCAGTACTTCTTGACCTAGATGTTCCATTATACCATTTTCCAACCATTTCTTGGATGGCTACCTTTGCATCAGCAGCATTCTTTGATGGTATTTCACCTTTTGAGTCAAGAATTTGTCAAGTAGGAATTCCCAATCCATTATAGAACAAGATTACCTCCTGCATCTCCGTTAAATAGTGTTGAGGACACTTCATTAAGAGTTCTTTAAATCGCTCCCATGCTTGGTAAGGTTTTCATCTTATTCTTGCTGAAAGTTGTTGATTTCCTCTATTTTATTTGCAGTTCGAGCAGGTCGGCAATATTTGTTCAAAAATTTTGTTTTAAGACCATCCCAAGTTGTAATCGAACTAGTTGGTTCCTTTCTTAGCCAACGGCTTGAGGCTCCAGTTAAGGATATGGGGAATGCTCTAAGCATCACTTGGTCTATAGTGATATTTGGAATGTGGAATAGATCGACGATCTTAAGAACTTTCTCAATGTGTTCGTTTGCATCTTCATGATCCGAATCGCTGAAGGTGTTAGTCCGTAGTTCCTTGAGAAATTGGCCCTTCAGTTCAAAGTTATCATTGCCTTTAATTTTGGGCCTAGCAACTCCCGATCCATAGTCAGCTCAGGTCTTGCTCATGTACTGTTCCATAGTTTCCGCAACTAACGTTTTGCCGACTCCTCTTTTCTCTTTTTCTCCTCTAAAAATTGACTTTTATGGTTTAGGTATCGAGAATATGATTTAGCACACTTAAAACTCGTTTTTGAGTTTTGTATTTATAGGGTCTGGAAGTCGGTTCGATACGGCGTATCCAAGGGGTTGGATACGGCGTATTGAAGTTTCTTGGAGTAGGGACCACGTTTGATATCTTCCAGAATATTCACATACTATATCTTCAATACGGCGTATTGAGTTCTTCTAGATACGGCGTATTGGACTTCATTCCTTTGTGGTCTTTGGTAAGTGCAGGAACGGATACGTCATATCTTCCTTGATGGATACGGCGTATTGGTCTTCAGAATAGTAATCTTCAAAATATCTTCATTTAAGCTCTAGAATGCATGCCTTTTGCAAATATTCACCAAGTACTCCATAATTACTGCAATTCTCAAATGTAAACGATTAAGTAATAATTCTTTGTAATAACTATAAAAAATGGGTTAATAACATGGGATAAATGATGCTATAAAATAGACATTATTTGTTGTCATCATGCTCGCACTGCAAAGAAAATGGAGGAAATTTACAATTTTCAGCAAGAACCTGACAAAAGTCTTTTCCGAGCCTGGGAAAGATTTAAAGAACTCTTGATGAAATGTCCCCAGCATTATTTGACTGATATGTAGGATGTAATCTTTTTTATAATGGGCTCGATGTTCCTACCAGACAAATCCTTGACTCTAAAGTTGCCATTCCCACTAAAATTGTTGCTGATGCAAAAATAGCCATCCAAGAAATGGCTGAATACTCTAAGAAATAGTATAACGGAACATCCTTAAAATCCAGAAGTACTGAACCTTCTGACGGACTAGCTGCTATACAAGCCCAGCTTAACAACCTCAGGAGAGAAATTAAGAAAGCCAACGAGAAAGTATATGCTGCTCAGGTCAGATGCGAACTATGCAAAGGACCACACTACACAAAGGACTGTTCGCTCAAGGAAGAAGGGAAGACTCTTGAAGAGGCTTACTACACACAGTTCGGAGCACCCTATCAACCTGGAGGACAGTATAGAGCAGTAGGGCCAGGATTCTACCAACGTAACAACGAAAATTCTTCGTACCCTGAACGAAGACAAACATTGGAGGAATAACTGACAAAATTCATGGCTGAATCAGCAAAGAGACACGAAGAGAACTAGAACATAATTAAGGAGATTCGAGCTTCTACCGATGCAGTTATAAGAAATCAAGGAGTATCGATTAAGACCTTGGAAATTCAAATTGGTCAAATGAGCAAAGTCTTACAAGAAAGAGGAATCGGAAGTTTGCCCGGCTCAATAGAACCAAACCCAAGGGACCATGTAAAATCAATCTCAACTGCTAAAGCTGATTCATCTGTGATGCGCCGTATTGGATCAGGATCATACACCATATCAGTTACACAGTACAATAGCCTATCTTCTGAAACAGTTTTGTTTCCTAATCAACTGCATGGTTACTACTGTGATGATTGGAAGGAGGCACGTGAAGTTAAGATTCTGGAAACATATGATCACACCTTGCCTCAGAAAGAAAAAGGCCTAGAGAGCTTTACTTGTAACATTTCTCAATTTCAGGTCATTTTACGACTCCTATTATTCGTCACTATTTATTTTGGTTTGATACGTGTTTACTTTTAAATTAAGTTTTAAGCTAAATCGCGTAGACTAGAAATAATCATTTAATGTAAACGGTCATCAAATAAATTAAGGTTTACATCAACCAAGTAATATATAATTATTAAAAAGATAATTATTAACATTGAGTATTTTATTTTTATTGGTCATGTAAAAGGATTTACGTTTCGCAGTAAAATATAGTCGGACACACCCCAGAAATACCTAGACTTACCTTGACTCAAACCAATACTCACTTTGAAACCTTAAACACACAAATTAAATCAATCCTTGTATAACCTCCACTATGGCTGAATGTTGGACACTTAACCCACTAGGAATCTTCATTTTGGATCCTTAAGTACATGTACAAGCTCCCTCTAATTAATACTAGTACTAATGGTCCCTTAGCTAATATTTACACAATGGATAATAACCCATTTAGTCTCTTATGCTTGTCTATGCCGCGGTTAAACACACACACACACAATCATCAAAAATCCTCCTAATACCTTCCAAAGTACTTGTACAACTAAGGTTAATTAAGCCTTGTACTAATTGTCCCTCCCAATCTATTATACAATGGCCAAAGACCTTCTTGGATCCTCCTTTGGCTCATATACCCGCGGCTAAAGCATCTACACAAACCCAAATCATAAGATTTCTAGTATCTAGCCAAATCTTGTACAATTATCCTCTAATTAAGAATGGTACTTAGTGGTTTAGCTAATACAATGTGTAACTAAACAAAAACTACAAAACCACCTTGCAGAGGCCACGATTTGGTTTGTTGGAACTAGGAAGCGAGTAACTAGCTCATTTGCCTATAAATACTCACCTAGTCTCACCATTAGACACTCTTACAAACACAAACACTTAAACACACCCACTCTCTATATGTCGAGTCTTAAACCGCAAGCAAACATACCTATTTACCTCCTTCAAACCAAGAAGACACAACAAAGGGTTACATAACGAGGCCAAGGAAATATACGAGCTAAGGATTGGGTAAACCAAGCTTTGAAGCTTAGAAATATTACACACATTTGTTGTATAATGCCTTGTGTTCATCTTCAATTCTACGAACCAACATACTAGGTCTCTTGTAAGTACATTTAGACCTTTACCACTCGTTTGATATTTGTTTTCTTTAAAGGGACCTTAGCAATATGTCTGTCCAATATAGAAATATTATGCTAGCATGAGTTCACGCATGGTAAATGGAAAACATGCGTGTTAAACGCAATGCTATTGCGTATACACGACTTGTGTGGTGCCAAAAATGTAAAGAAGCATATAACGTGACTTAATATCAAACGAAGCTTTAAAACCCTTAGTTTATATAAAAACATAGGCCTTAACGTATACAAGATATCGTACACACGAAATTGTACAAAAACCATACATAAACTTTTGTTATAAACAAGATATGATGGCATGGGGAAGTGTATACGACACATCTAAACACATGCATGTAAAACACGACGTATACATAGGATGAACAAACGACCTATAGATATTAGAGCACTCTCAAACCTTACATGGGTTTCTAGGAGAGTAATAGGCCATTTAAAGTCGCGTGTAAACCAACCGTGCGCCTCACCGGCCTAACAGGCCTAACAACATAGGCCCAAGGCTTATTTATAAGCTCATTCGAGCTTATTATATAAACCAGGAACCTTGTTAGACTTGTAATATAACAAGCATGTATGAGTTAGACTTCTATTGGGCCTTTCGAGTCCAATAGCCACGATCAAGACCATACCAGGCCCAATAAGCCCACCTAGTGAACCCATGGCTTATTTATAAGGTCAATGAACTTATTTAGAATCTTACAAACTTATTTCAACCAATTTCAACCCTTTACACCTTTTTAAACCAAACGAACCCTTATTGAGACTTCACGGCCCAATTTCGTGAGCCCACAAGGTCCATAAGCCACCAATAAGATTGGGCGGCTTATTTGTGAGCTTAAGTAGATTTAAAGGATTGAAATAAGCCTAGACGAGCCAGTAGACCTTAGAGAACTAAGCCCAAACCCTTAAAACACTTAACGGGCTTACATCACGCCTAACAAGCCCGTTAACGAGCTTAAGTGCTTATTTAATAAGCCATGAAATGAAAACAGCTTAATCATACCTAAATAAGCCTAATGAGTCTAGAAAATAAGTTTTATAACCTAAGAAACCCCTTTTGCAAACTTTCGGTTAAGGTTGTTAGGCCAACGAGCCCAATAAGCTCAAAATAAGCTCATCCAAGCTTATTAAGAAGCCAAACAGATTTGTGTAGCTTAAATAAGCTTAACAAATGCTTTAGTGCTTTTTAAAACTTAATCGGTCCTCTAAAACACTTATTAGACCTTAACGGGCCCAATAAGGTCCATTAAGCCAAAATAAGCTCTCTCGAGCTTATTTATAAGCTGGAACAGCTTATATAGCTTATTGGAGCTTAATGAAATCTAATGTCGCATGTTGGAACTTAATTGGAGTTAAAAGGCGATTTTTACAAGTTAAGGAACTAAATGTGTCAATTTAGAAAATTGAGGGTTTAAAACTGCCAATTCACTATTCTAGTAAATTGAGGGACTATTTATGAC
>BQNB010117516.1:0-21159 GCA_026074375.1 Tanacetum coccineum
AATACCGGTTACCGAGCCCCGATTGCTAATCAAATTCGACCTCCCGGTTTTCCTCCTGTTCAACAAAACCAAGGAAATAATCAAAACTGTTACAACCAAAACCGGGGGAATAATTACAATAATGGACCAATCCACTAACCCCCGATTAATCCAGGACAAATTTATCGACCCCAGGTTAATCAACCTCCAGCTTACCAAGCTTTGGCTTACCAAGCTCCGGCTCCTCAAACACAAGGTGTGTCAAAAACTGATTTTGAGAGCTACGTCAAAGCTAATGATGCGGTGATGCAAAACATGCAAATCCAAATGTCCAATATACCGGACTTGCTCACTGTCCAAGTTCAAACTCAAGTACCAAATTCTGAGCCCGTTGTTGCTCCCATTAGTGCTCTGATGCCTAACCCGAAACAGTCAATTCCATATCCGTCGAGAAGAAATGATGAAAGGAACCATGAAAAAGCTAACGACCAAATTGAGAAATTCTACGAAATCTTTAAAGATTTGAGTTTCGAAATTAGCTTAACGGATGCTTTGATTCTTATGCCAAAATTTGCCTCAACTCTTACAGCCTTAATCAAAAACAAAGAAAAATTAAGTGAAATGGCTAGAACTCCTTTGAATGAGCATTGCTTGACAGTTATCCTCAACAAGTTACCCGAAAAACTTGGAGACCCCGGCAAATTCCTCATACCGTGTGATTTTCCCAGAATGGATGAGTGCTTAGCCTTGGCCGATCTTGGCGCTAGCATAAATCTCATGCCATTATCCGTGTGGGAAAAACTTTCTCTTCCGGTACTCACTCCTACTTGTATGACTCTTGAACTTGCGGACCGTTCGATTACCCAACCGATCGGTATCGCCGAAGATGTCGACGTAAAAGTAGGAAAGTTCCAATTCCCGGCCGACTTTGTAGTCGTAGACTTTGATGCCGATCCCCGAGTCCCCCTAATTCTTGGGAGATCCTTCTTAAAGACCGGACGTGCCTTGATTGATGTTTACGAAGGAGAATTAACACTTCGTGTTGGAAAAGAAGCCGTAACATTCAATCTTGATCAAACTTTGAGGTACTCCTCTAATTACGATGATATGACGGCGAACCGAATCGACGTCATTGAAATGGCTTGTGAGGAGTATTCTCAAGAAGTTCTCGGTTTCTCCGATGTGATCTCGAGTGGCAATCCCACTCCTTACTATGACCCGATCGTTTCTACCTCTTCTCCGACTCTCACTCCCTTCGGGGATAGTGATTTTCTTCTTGAGGAAGTCGATGCTTTCCTCGCTCTTGAAGATGATCCAACTTCACCGGAAGTTGATGACTCTTATTATGACCCGGAGGGGGATATTCTTCTTCTTGAAGCATATCTAAATGATGATCCATCACCCCCTCCCAATCAAGGAAATTATTTGCCAGAAATTCGAAAAGAACTTAAAGTTTGTGAAGCTAAAACTGATAAATCTTCAATTGATGAACCTCCCGAGGTCGAACTCAAGGACTTACCTCCTCATCTCGAATACGCATTTTTGGAGGGTGACGACAAGTTGCCCGTCATAATTGCTAAAGACTTGAGTATGGACGAAAAAGCCGCTCTCATAAAGGTTTTGAAGTCACGCAAGCGAGCCATCGCTTGGAAACTCTCCGACATAAAGGGTATTAACCCAGAATTTTATACTCACAAGATTCTTATGGAAGAGGACTACAAACCGGCGGTCCAACACCAAAGACGGGTGAATCCAAAGATCCACGATGTCATCAAAAAGGAGGTTGAAAAACTTCTTGATGCCGGATTAATTTACCCGATCTCGGATAGTCCTTGGGTAAGCCCCGTACATTGCGTACCAAAAAAGGGTGGTTTTACCGTTGTCGAAAATGATGAAAATGAGTTGATCCCAACTCGATTGGTTACGGGGTGGCGTGTGTGCATTGACTACCGTAAGTTAAATGAAGCCACCCGTAAAGACCATTTTCCACTTCCCTTTATGGATCAAATGCTCGAGAGATTAGCGGGAAACGATTACTATTGTTTTCTCGATGGTTTCTCGGGTTACTTTCAAATTCCCATCGATCCTAAAGATCAAGAAAAAACCACATTCACGTGTCCTTATGGAACGTTCGCCTATCGTCGCATGCCTTTCGGCTTATGCAATGCACCGGGCACGTTCCAAAGGTGTATGTTGGCTATCTTTCATGACATGGTCGAAAAAACGATGGAAGTCTTCATGGACGACTTTTCGGTCTTTGGGAATTCATTCGAAAATTGCCTCTCTCGCTTGGACAAGATGCTCAAAAGGTGCGAAGACACCAATCTTTGTCTAAATTGGGAGAAAAGTCATTTCATGGTCAAGGAGGGCATCGTCCTCGGCCACAAGATTTCAAAGAACGGGATTGAGGTTGATAAAGCCAAAGTCGATGTGATTGCTAAGTTACCTCATCCCACCACCGTCAAGGGTGTTCGGAGTTTTCTCGGTCATGCCGGTTTCTACCGACGGTTCATTAAGGATTTTTCCAAAATTTCCCGACCGATGACTCATCTCCTTGAGAAAAATACTCCGTTCATCTTCTCCGATGATTGTATTCAAGCTTTTCAAACGTTAAAGAAAAAACTTACCGAAGCTCCTATCTTGATTGCCCCAGACTGGGACTTGCCCTTTGAGCTTATGTGCGATGCAAGCGACTTTGCCATAGGTGCGGTCTTGGGGCAACGTCATGAGAAACACTTTAAGCCTATACACTATGCTAGTAAAACAATGACCGAGGCGGAATCGCGTTACACCACGACGGAGAAAGAAATGTTAGCCGTGGTGTATGCCTTCGAAAAATTCCGGTCTTACCTCATCTTGAACAAAAGCATTGTGTATACGGATCACTCCGCCCTAAAATATCTCTTTGCTAAAGATGAGGCACCTAACCTCTACTACCACCATCTTTTTTATCTCCACATAGTCGACCCCTTAGTCCTAGGGCATCGAGGGTGAGATGTGAGATTGCATCAGCCTTCTTTAATTCACCTACACCTCAGAGAAACCCCACCATTGTTACCTTTTACTGCACCATCTATAGCGCAGAGTGATTTACCGAGGCTGACACGCCTCGTGTGGTAGAGGATACTTCTCACTACTCCAAACCTGTGGCTTTGTGAGATTGGAGGAGAGGTTTGCTGTGGTGTGTTGGCGAGACAGCCTAGGACCACTATAGAGCCGACTCCTAGATTACTGAGAGGGGCGATTATGACCGCCTTAGAGTAGTTGGTCAACACGAGGGTCAAGTTACCAGGTAGATGTTCGCAAGTAGAGGAGTTCTGAGTTTTACACACGAAATCACGATGCCCGGATCGGTTCGTGCAGCTGTGAGAGCTTGAGGATTGAGGATTGAGGATGGGAGAGAGTCTGCTTTTTTACGAGCAAGAGAGTATTCAGACTCGTCAGGACTTGTCTAGAGACTGATGCGCGTCGCTACGAGTGGCAGCGTCAGGCTGCAGATGATCTTGTTGTTTAGTATATCATGCGTACCCAGGCCTTGGAGGCTGGAGCGTTGCGTTAGTCATCATTGGAGGTCCAATTGTTAGCAGTTCCTTAGGACTTTGGTTATGATTATGACCTACTATGGCAGTCTGTTAAGTATTATGGGTTTCTCCCAGTTAGCTGGCGGTATGTTCTTTGGTTTTGGTTAGCTTCTGTATAGTTCTTTGGTTTTCTGATTAGTATCTCCTGTATTAGCTCTACTATGTTTTCGGGTAACTCCCGGCTAGTAGGCTCTTATGTTGATTTTTCATTTTTTATCCTAGCGATAGGGAATCAGTGTTGTACCATAAGATCATGTATATTTCCAGGTTATATATGGAATGGATGTATTATGTTATGTCGATCTTGTGTTGGTTATATGTTTCACTGTGTGATGTGATCTCACTTTATTTATCATGGATATGTTATGTCACGTTATGATTGTATTGAAATCTAACGGGTATTGTATTTTCTTGTTGTTATTGAAGGAAAAAATTGGCCACCAGAAGAGCCACAAGGTCAACACGGCCACATCAAAAACACCAAGCCCCAACGAGAAACCACAACCACTACGGTTTCACAATTGCCCAACTCCAGCTATGATTGGATGTCAAGGTTTCAGTGCGCCTTGGTCGCACGTGACGCATTAGGATTTGCCACCGATATCCATTCTTTCAGGAAACGAGGTTTGTCAGGGGATCTGAACGCGTGGCCCGAGAGTACTTACCAGGATTTATAAAGTGCAAACCTCTGTACTTCAAGGGCACTGAGAGGAAGTGGTTGAGTACCCAATGGTTTTGAAAGAATCGGAGACTGTCTTCCGACAAAAATAGCAACTGCATCGGTAGGAAAACCAGGGGTCAGTTCTCTACTTGTACTCTTTTAGCAAGTGCTCTAACAAGTGGATTCCCATGTTTATGTGTTACTCATTGATGGTGCGTTATTCACCGACTTAGGTTCGATCTAAGGAAGAAGATGACCGAAAAATATTATCCACGAAATGAATGAAGAGCTTGAGGTGAATTATGGAACTTGAAAGTGATAGGTACGGATGTGGTATGTACACACCAACTGTTTTCAAAGAACTAGACTTCTTTGTGGGTGGATGTTCCCAGAGGAGTAGGACAACACTGAAAGTATGTCGGGGGAGTGCCCGACATGATCCATTGGGAAAATCGTTTAGCTTCCAAAGCCAAAGACCATGCAAGAGGCTATCAAGATTGCCACTGAAATGATGGAACGTGAGTCAGTTTTACCATGGCGGGAAAAAGACAAGCTGAAAACAAGAGGAAGTTTGAAAACACTTCCCGAAGCAATCAGAATCAACAACAACAACAAAATAAGAGGCAGAACACAGGCCAGGCCTACACTGCAGGCAATAGTGACAGGAAATCATACGCCGGGTCTAAACCTCTGTGTTCCAAGTGTAATTACAATCATGAAGGTCCGTGTGCTCCAAAGTGCTATAAATGCAACAAGTACGGTCACATCGCTCGTGACTGTAGGGGTACGAGAAATGCCAACAACAATAACAACCAGAAGGGCACCGGATCGGGTCAGAAACCTACTTGTTTTGAGTGCGGAGATCAGGGACACTTCAAAAAGGATTGTCCAAGAATGAAGAACAACAAAGGCAACCGTGGTAATCAAGCTGGGAATGACAGAGCTCCAGCAAAGGTGTATGTGGTTGGAAATGCGGGGGCAAACCCAGACAACGTCGTTGCTGGTACGTTCCTTCTAAACAACCGCTATGCTTATATCTTGTTTGATACGGGTGCCGATAGAAGTTTTGTGTCTACTGCATTTAGCTCCCAAATTGACATCACGCCATCTACCCTAGATCACTATTATGATGTTGAACTAGCTGACGGGAGGATAATCGGGTTAAACACTATACTTAAGGGTTGCACATTAAACTTCCTAAACCACCAATTCAACGTAAACTTAATGCCTGTAGAACTTGGTAGTTTTGACGCTATAATCGGTATGGATTGGTTGGCGAAATACCAAGCGGTCATTGTGTGTGCTGAGAAGATTGTTTGCATTCCCTGGAGAAATAAAACCTTAATCATACACGGTGACGGAAGTACTCAGGGAAATGTGACCCGATTAAACATCATTTCGTGCACTAAAGCGCAGAAGTACATGGAAAAAGGATTTCCTATCTTTCTGGCACATATCACTGCAAAAGAGGTTGAAGACAAGTCGGAGGAGAAGCGACTTGAGGACGTACCAATAGTTCAAAACTTTCCCGAAGTATTTCCTGAAGACTTGCCGGGTCTTCCTCCGACTCGACAAGTGGAGTTTCAAATTGATTTGGTACCTGGTGCCGCACCTGTAGCACGGGCACCTTATCGATTGGCGCCTTCCGAAATGAAGGAGTTATCTGAGCAACTGAAGGAGCTATCCGACAAAGGCTTTATAAGACCTAGTTCCTCGCCCTGGGGAGCTCCGGTCTTGTTTGTCAAGAAGAAAGACGGATCATTCCGGATGTGCATTGACTACTGTGCATTGACTATCGGGAATTAAACAAACTGACAGTGAAGAACCGTTATCCACTCCCCAGAATTGATGATTTATTTGATCAGCTTCAAGGGTCGAGTGTCTACTCGAAGATCGACCTAAGGTCAGGTTATCACCAACTGAGGGTTCGAGAAGAAGACATTCCGAAGACTGCCTTCAGAACTCGTTACGGCCATTACGAATTTCAAGTTATGCCGTTTGGTTTGACAAACGCACCTGCCGTATTCATGGACCTTATGAATCGGGTATGCAAACCATATCTAGATAAATTCGTGATTGTCTTTATTGACGATATTCTGATATATTCGAAGAACAAGAAAGAACATAAAGAACACCTTAAGCAAATCTTAGAATTGCTTAAGAAGGAGGAGTTGTATGCCAAGTTTTCCAAATGTGAATTTTGGATTCCCAAAGTACAGTTCCTCGGTCATGTGATCGATAGTGAAGGAATTCATGTGGATCCAGCCAAGATTGAATCCATTAAAGATTGGACATCTCCTAAGTCACCAACGGAGATTCGTCAATTTTTAGGTCTTGCTGGGTATTACCGAAGATTCATTGAAGGGTTTTCAAAGATCGCCAAACCAATGACTAAGCTTACTCAAAAGAAGGTCAAGTTTGAGTGGGGCGATAAACAAGAAGCAGCTTTTCAACTGTTGAAGCAAAAGTTGTGCAGTGCACCAATCCTTGCATTACCTGAAGGAAGCGAAGATTTCATCGCATACTGCGACGCTTCAAAGAAGGGTTTGGGCGCTGTGTTGATGCAAAGAGAAAAGGTGATTTCTTATGCATCACGCCAGTTAAAAATTCATGAGAAGAACTATACGACTAAGTTTACAAGTTGCATATATGAGTAGTGTTAGCATCTTAACTGATATTTAACGGTGATTTCGTTTTAAGCTTGGTTTGGGACGAGTGAAAAGTCAGAAACGATGAATTTATCCTTTTTAGGGCATTTTCCGATCCCCAATTCTTGTTCACCCCGGATGATCGTGTTGGGTGATGCATCTTGTTCTATGATCCCTAACGGTTATGAAATTAACGAAAGTCAAATATGTTAGTTAGTTGCTTAAAAAAATGAGAAATACAAAAATATGTGTAGGAATAAGGGTATATCTTTAAAAATGGTCAAAACGGGGCTTTTCTAAACTCTTGATTCTTTAATTCCCCTCGTGAACTCTTAGCTACTTTTCGAGGTAATTAGTCAACTATCTAGTTTTTTTTGTAACTTAGTTTTCACCTAGTTAGTTTAATTCAGCCAAATTTAGTTTTTAATTTTCCTTGTAATGTTTTCAAGTTAATGAAATTTAAAGTTTCTTAAAATCTGTTTTAAGTTCTTATTCTCTTCAAGTGTTCACTTAAGTTTCATAAGCTAATATAAGCTCTCATTTAAGCTACTTTGTAACCTGTTTCAATATAAAAAATTTACTTCAATATATAAACTGTTAAGAAAAACACAAAAAAATCCTCCCCTCAAAAGTACCTAGGCTTAAATTGGATGATAAGCCAAAAAGGGATGGGCTTATGGACACTACTAGCTTATCTTTGATAAGCTAGAGCTTGTAGAATAGCTCTAAGAGCACTTGTTTGCCCTGTTTAAGCAAGGGCTTTTGTAAGTCTTCATTTTTTCCATTTTTAGCTTATTTACTGTAGAACTGCTCATTAGTGCTTATTTATAGCTTATTTATGCTTTGTTATGATGTTTAGTGCTTATCTTGCTTAGTTTTTAGTTTACAAAGGGATTTGTGCAAATTTTTTAGTTGAGATGTTTGTATAGTAGTTAGTATGTTTGATGAAAACTGTTATTGGAGTGCTATTTGCTATTTAAACTTGCTTATTATTGTTTTTATAGCTTATTTGATATCTGGTCTAAGGGTGTTATTATAAAGATTATCCGTTATTAAGCAAAATAGTTTAAAACAGTTTAAAAGGGGTGTTTGGCATAAGCCTTAAAATGGGTCAAAATGGTTTCAAAATAGTTTGGGTTACTTAGCCAACTTTGGTGAGCTTATTTGCAATTTTAATAAGCTATTTTATAGGTTTCTTAGTTTAAAAGTTTGATTTTAAGCCTTTTTTATAAGTTGTGTAAAACTGTTGGGGTAAAAACAGTTCTGATAGCTTATTAGCTTTAAGCTTGTGGTTTAGCTACTTATTTTTTTGATTTTTATGCATGTTTAGGTATTTAATTAAGTCGTTGTAATTGTCAGGAAGTGTGCATTTAGACCTGTAATACTTTTTGTCAAATTTTTAGTTAAGGAGTGAACAACTAAAGATTTTACTTTTTCAAAATGCGTATGTTGCTTATTGTGATTTCAAAATACTTTTTGTAGTGTTGATTATTGTTCTTTTAGGTCTAAATTTAATCTGTTTGTAGGTTAGAAGTCCATAAGGATCCTTTAGCTTGCTTAATTTTAAGCTCAAAAGTGCTACTTTGTGCTTTTTAGTCTGTCAAAATTTTTCTAAGTGTTGAGTCAGTGTGAGATAGCTTTTTCCTTTAGCTTTTTAAGTGCTTATTTGAATTTCAAACTCTATTTTGAATGTTGATTATTAAAGCTTATTGGATAAGCTTTTCAGTGGCATAAGCCACACTACGCAATAAGGGATCCTTTTGCTAGCTTATTTTTAAGCTAGAAAAGGCCTTTTGGGCTTTTCACCTAACAGTACTAACTCCAAGTTAGTACTGCTGAAGCATTTTTGCTTATTGAAGCTTATTAGCTTATTGTTTTTGCTTATTTATGATTAGCTTAGCTTTTTAGGTTAGATTAAGCCCATTTTAGCTTATTGTCTTTAGTTTAGAGCTTATTTAAGCTTATTTGCCTTTTTAGAGTAAATTTTAAGTGTTTATTAGTTTTTTTTAGCTTATTTGCCATTCTAGCTTATTTTAGTTGCTAATTTTTATTCTTAAGTGCTTATTAGATATTGCTTATTGTCTGTCTTAGCTTATACTAAGTTTTTATTTGCTTTAAGAAAGCCAAACAGTTTCGCTCGTTTTTAGTTTAAGTTTTTAAAGCTAACTGGGGATTTACTTGTGCTTATTTAAGTGCTTATTTTTAAGTTATAATTTTTTTGTCTTTTTTAAAGTTGCTTATTTTTAGCTTGTTCAAAAAGTTGTAAAAAAAGATGCATAATAAAAACGTTGGGATTAGGGGAGGCCCCAAGTGAGCAAGACTCGAACTCGGGACCTAACCCCCATAACCAATAATTGTATAACACACACTCACTACCGTTGTGCTACAATAGCTCATCCGGTAGTGAGTTGCACCATTTAATTTATAAGTGTTTTAGCCATTAAGCCTAAGTTGTTTTCAGCTTATTGGCTTTTATTTATAAGCCCTATTTTCTAGCTTTTATTTTTCATTAGACAGTCACCTTAATCCACTTTTTGTATTTTTTCAACATTTTTCCAACTTTGGTTGCTAATATTTTTTATCATTTATTTTCTGTAATCTGGTTTTTTTTTTAATTATTAAAAATAAATCAAAATCAAAAAATATTTTCTTTTTTCATTATTACACTTAGAAAAATAGAAAAAACTTGTTAGGTTGTTTTGCAAAAATTTCGATTTTACACAGAAGGGATTAAAACCCCGTTCTCGTTTTCTCGTTTTTGAAACTCAATTAACTCTCGTTTTCGTTCTAGTCTTTTTTATTCTTACTTTTTAGTCAATTAGTTTAGGAAAAGTAAAAAAAATCACTTTAGGATTAATATTTCAAGTTTTAGGTTTTTAGTGTGTCGTTTTAGCTTCTCGTTCTCATTTTTAGTATAGTTTGCCTTATTTTTCCCGTAGTTTTCGAAAACCAAACCCAAATCTTTTCCATTCAAGCATTGTTATTCAAACCAACTTCTGACTTTCCAATTCGCTCTTCGTTGGGGATAAACGACCCGGGAATATCTTAACTACTACTTCCGGTTTCATTGATTTTGTGGATTTTGATCCTTTTTATATATTTATATTTATTTATATTTATATATTCACTAAGGGTTAATAAATTTAGCTAAATCAGTCACCCATGCTAGTGCTTCCCTCACACGAGCACGCTTAACTGTCGGTTCTTAAATTAGATACTTAGGTAGAAAACGTAAATACATATTTTAATTTATTTATATAAGTTAAGTATGTATATTATTTATCATTTATATAATTTTAACAAAATTTCAGCATGACCCGTTCGTGTTTATACGTTTTCCAAAGTCGTAGACTTTAATAAAAATCACTTTCAATTTACATTTCACAAATTCGATCAATATTGTATCAAAACCCTTTATAACTAGTCCGATAAGCAAAAAGGTATTAAATAAGTTCTTGGTTCATCAATAAGCTATCATAAGCTCTTAATAAGCCAAGACATAATGATCCGAACCATAAATTATGGGTTTGCTGTGGTTCTTGGGCTTTTTATGTGGGACGTGGCCTATAAGCCCATTAAGCATTCATTGGTTTATTTGTTAAGCCAAATAAGCTTAACGTCTATTCCTTTCAAAAATAAGCAAGAAATAAGCCGAATAAAATATAAGTCGAATCAAATAAGCTAGAACAAAACATCCCCTTTGTTTTCCTTATTGGGCCGAACCAATAATAAGCCCAATAAGCCCGAATAAGCTTTCCCCAAAAGCTTATTAATAAGCCGAACATAAATAAGCAATAAGTATACATTTTTATTTTATAAAAATAACCATGATCACAAAACTATGATTACCTTATAATATTTTAAATATTTTCGAACCATAAAGTAACCTTTTTAAGGTTTACGTAGTTTAAAACTGTAAACTTTTATAATCCGTTTGTACAACTAGTATATATGTATAAAGATGAACATAAAAGTACAAGAATTATGAGGATTTGATAACTTAAATATGAAGGATTTGAGGGTGATTAGAGAATTAAACAACCCAAACGTTGTTAAAAATACCCAACAAACCTAAACTATTTTAATCAAACCCAAACAAGCTTTAGCTACCAAAATCTTGATCAAAGGTGGAAAAATATGTGTGTGTTTGATGGTGTTCGAACAAGAGTGAAAGAAAATAATGAGTGTGTATGTTTTCTTGAGAGAGAAATATTATGATGAATGAATGAAATAGGGATGAACTTGGACATAATGTATAAGAATTCAAAATTTGGCATCCAAGGTTGGTTAGTCGGTGGCGGTCCGGTCGTGGAAAGAAAAGAGGGGAAGAAGGGGCCAATTTTATCTCCCAACTTCAAGGAACATAATGCATGTGTTTGATTTAATTTATAAAGGGATCCTGAGACTACCACACATAAGTTATTAGTATATTGGAACCCAAAACGTAAGTTACTGAAACGCATAGAATGTTTATGAAAATTTCTGAAATTTTAAAACATCAAATAAAACATAAAAACGTGGTCACTGGCGAAAGACTACGTCAATTGGCAACCTAGAACGCTTCCGGTAATGATTCTCAGATAATGACGGGACAACTTCCCGGTTAAACGTAAAAATTTCACAAAACTAATAAAATTCAAAATACTAAACGGAAACGGCTAAAATATTGATCAAAAAGTTACGGGGTGTCACATCCTTTCCCCGTTAAAAGAGCTTTGTCCTTAAAGCTTACGAAGTAACATCTACCACGGGTGCAGAGTTGGCGAAAAGACGAGGATACTTCTTTTGCATTTGATCTTCACGTTGCCAGGTGAACTTAGGACCTCTCTTAGAGTTCCAACGCACTTTAACAATTGGAATACGATGTTGCTACAGACGCTTGACCTCACAGTCCATGATCTCGATAGGTTCTTCAATGAAGTGGAGCTTGTCGTCGATTTGGATTTCATCCAACGGTATAGCAAGAGTTTCGTCAGACAGTCATTTCTTCAAATTCGAGACGTGAAAGGTACTATGAACTCTGCTCAATTGTTCTGGGAGTTTAAGTCGGTAGGCAACGGTTCCTAATTTGGCAATGATCTTGAAAGGTCCAATATAACAGGGGTTCAGCTTTCCTTGTTTGTCAATTGTACATTCCACCCTTTTCCATTGCGGGAAAAACTTTCAGCATGACCTTGTCTCCTACTTGAAACTCAAGGGGTTTTCGTCTTACGCCAGCATAACTCTTCTGACGATCAGGGCAGCTTGAATACGGCTCTTGATTTGAACAATCTTCTCGGTTGTCTCATGGATGATCTCTGGGCCAATGAGCTGATTATCTCCAACTTCAGCCTAGCAGATAGGTGCTCGACACTTACGCCCATACAACGCCTCAAATGGTGCAGCCTTAATTCTGGTATGGTAACTATTGTTATACGAACACTCCACCAACGGTAAATGTCTATCTTAACTTTTTTCCAAAGTCGAGCACACAGGCACTCAACATGTCTTCCAATGTTTGAATGGACCTCTCACTTTGACCATCAGTTTGCGGGTGGTAGGTTGTACTCATATCCAATCGAGTATTCAATACGATCTATGATGAGACCGCCAAAAAATGTTGAGCGAAATCTGCATTAATGGTCAGAGTATGAACGAAAACTGGGAAACTCCATGCCTTGAGACTACTTCCTTCAAGTATTATCTCGTCAACTTTTCCAACAAGTCATATTCTCTCATGGGTAGGAAATGAGCAGACTTGGTTAGACGATCGATGATTACCTAAATCGTGTCTTGACCCGTTGCCGTCTTTAACAATTTAGTAACGAAGTCCATTGTTATATTCTCTCATTTCCACTGCGGAATTTCTGGTTGAATAAACAATACAGATGGTTTATGTTATTTAGCCTTAGCTTTGGCACACGTTAGTACACTTGTGCGATTAAGGTGCAATTTCTGTTTCAGTTGGGCCACCAATATAAACTTCTTTAGGTTTGGTACATCTTGTCTGATCCAAGATGGATTGAATACTTTGACTTATGCGATCTGTGCACAATCAAAACCACTCAACTCTCCTAAACATGGAATCAACTCTGTGTGTTCAAACACAACATTCCGTCAACACAAGGTTCAAGTTTATTAATCACACCATGTAGATCTTCATTTATGTAGTTCTCTTCCTTCCCTCAGATTGAGCATTCAAAATTTGATTAGGAAGATTCAAACCAATCATCATAACTAAGGCCTGAACTCGCAGTGCCTTAATCCTTTTCTTTTGGCTCAAGGCATCCGCCACCTGTTCGCCTTTCCTGGGTGACATCGAATCTCCTATTCGTAATCACTCAACAATTCTAACCATCGTCGTTGTCTCATGTTCAACTCTTTTTTATCAAGAATATGTTGCAAACTCTTGTGATTAGTGAACACGACGCACTTTGTGCCATACAGATAGTGTCTCTACATATTTAGGGCAAACACTACTGCTCCAAGTTCTATGTCGTGAGTGGTATAGTTCCTCTCATGAACCTTGAGTTGACGTGATGCGTAAGCTATGACTTTCTCCTTCTGCATCAAAACCGCGCCCAACCCTTTATGCAAAGCATCACAGTAGACCACGAAGTTCTCACTCCCTTCGGTAAATCCAAAATTAGCACACTATACAATTTCTGTTTTAACAGTTAAAATGCCGCTTCCTCTTTTTTGCCCCAATTAAAATTTATGCTTTTCTGAGTCAGTTTGGTTAGAGGTTTCTATATCCTAGAGAAACCTTCGATAAATTATCGGTAATAATCGAAAATACCTAAGAATTTTCGTATCTTCGTTGGAGTCGTAGGCGTTGCCTAATCCTTGATTGACTCAATCTTGGCGGTATCGACGTGAATGCCTTGACTATCAACAATGTGGCCGAGAAATTGCACCTTTGGGAGCCAGAATTCACACTTAGGGAATTTGGCGTACAGTTCCTTATTCTTAAGCAATTCGAGAATTGCCTAAGGTGTACCTCGTACTCCTTATTTCTGCTTGAGTAGATAAAGGATCTTCACGGTGGAATACTATCGCGAACTTAACCCAAGTATGGTTTGCACATCGATTCAATGAGATCCGATGAATAAACTCTCGTGCTGATGACGATTGGTGCATTTTATACACTTTTTTGGGGTCGTTTAACCCCTTAAATCGTTTGCATTTATGCCCAAAATAGGTACTTAATCATTCATTTTTAGGTATTCAGCATTTGGAAGGCATTTGGAGAAAATACACATGACTTGGGCTCATTTGGAGAAGAAACGGACATGACTACGGACTTACACCAACATCTCTCAAGAATTTCTAATCAGCAGCTGGAGACGGCGTCACAGATTAACGTGACGCCGTCATAACTCATCTCAAGACGGCGTCACAAGATTCTCAAGACGGCGTCAGAATGCAACGACCCAAACCATTATCTAGAATATTCTACTCATGACGGCGTCACGATTAAAACGCGACGCCGTCTCTGCGATTTTCCTATATATACAAATCCGTTTTTTGGGTTTTAAGTGTGTAACTTAGAGTAAAAGAAAGGGACGAACCCTAGTTCGTTTAGTAGTTGTTAGGGACGATTTTAGGGCTTCTTAAGTCGTCATAAATGTTATATAGGCTGACTCGGCCCATGAGATGGGTACGGGTGGGCCACTTAACATTTCTTCGGTTTCGCATTGACTTTGTCAGCTTGGATCTTGACTTGTGACTTGGTTGACTTATGGTTGACTGTGTTTTTCACGCTTTTCCATTCCATGCTTAGTTTTGTCGTTTTTGGCTTCGTTTTTTCGTCCTTTTGTCGGATATCCATTTCCTGCATAATATAAGAGAAAACATACAAATCCAATGTATTGTTGGTACGTTTTTGGTCATTTTAGTCCGGTTATTGTGCGAAAATGGTATGTGTTTAAGCACATACCCAAACGCGATGTGTTATTTCAATTTTCCTTCACGAATCAAGCTAGCCAATTGGCGTTGAACGTCTTTTCCAGCAGGATTATCACCCAAGGGGAGGATGCTTACTACCCGATTCGTTCTATTCTTTCCACCGGGAAGGTACCGCAAAACTCCGCAATATATCCAATGTTCAACAATATCATGTGAGATCTCTTTCGAAGCTGGGCTCGTTTCAAAGACTTACTATAAAAAGTCCCTTATCATGGCATCGAACTTTGGCTCCAAGTCTAAATTTTTTATGACCATGTCAATCCCGTCACAAGATGAACCATTAACCAATCAGCCAGTGGTAAGCTTCGTGACCGAAACGCCAAAGAATCATGGGCATTATTAGAGTACCTCGCCCTCTATGACAACGAAAGTTAGAACGACCTAAGGGATTTCGCTAAGCCGGTCAAGGAAATCGCTTTGCCTCAAGATGTCCGAGTATAATCAGCCGCCGTTAATCGAGCTCGGAAAATCAAAGTCAAGCTTGGTGGAAGCTATTCTTGCTCCGACACAACCTACCAAGTTGTTGAACCATATGATAATCACTACCTCATGTGAGATCTGCAGTGGTCCCCACGACACTCAGTATTGCATGGAAGATCCCGAACAAGCCTTTGTTGAATACGCATCCTCGCGTACCGATGAAGCGAGAAGTAAGTGGTATACTTTCAAGCCCGAGCAAAAAACGATATTGATCTAGTGACACCTATAATCGTCATAGAGAAGTCACCCAACCTTAGGTGGAAAGCAACCCTAAAATATCAAATAATTTTTCAAACCCACCTAACCGGTTCCAACCCAACGGTTCAATCCCAAACCGTTCCTTCAACAACCGTCCTCAAAAATTTAACAATCAATCAAATCTAGAAGGATTGGTATCCGATTTCGTGGCATCTCAAGACGCTAGATTATCCAAATTTGAAGCCGATTTCAAACAACAGCAAAGAGGATGACCAACAAAATCGACACAATGTTGAAGGCCATCACCGATCGAATAGCGGGCACACTACCTAGCGATACGGTTAAGAACCCGAAACTGGTACTTATCCTGATTTGTTTGCTCGTTCTTACCCAACTAAAGACCCGCAATGCTCAACTCAAACCCACGGTTTGATCAACGACATCACATCTATCGAGCAACAAAGCGCCTCTTATAATAACAGAGAAAAAGAGAATAAGAAAGAATAGGACAACCCGGAAAATATCTACATCGACCCTCATATACCACCCGATCACTTTCGTTTACATTTCATCATCGAAAAGTCTCAAATTCAATTCATTCTTCGAATCTTGGAGTAGTTCCCCCATCATTCAACACTGAACTCATTTGCACCAAAGAGGAAGATGGCGACGTGATGTTTATTGAGATCATCCCGATGGATGACAATATCCGCAAGGAGGAACCCGAAGCAGAAGGGCAAGAAGTGGAGTATTTTGACATATTCCCGACTAGGAGTGAACTCGCATATCACAAGTACCTCATGTGTGGCCCAATCCCTTCAATATTTCTACGAAACCCCATCATTATGGAAGGATGCCCTTCAAACCTCAAGATACCATGCAACATTGGGCATGTGCATGTAGAAAAAGCCTACATTGACCTTAACTCCCCTCTAAATATCATGACCCAAATAATAGATAATTGGATCATGAGGAGAAACTCGCCTCTAAAAAATACACAACTAATATCAAATAACAACACAATTAACACCAATATGGGAAAATGCAAATGGTAGGCTTTAGCAATTTCACAAGAGGGATTCAGGAAAATGCATGTCTTCGTAGAAAACTTTACCTATATTGTGGACTTTATATTATTGAGGACATTAGCTCAATTATAGACCCTAGGCTGTCATAAGTAGTGCTAGGAAAACCTTTTGTGGAAATATCCAACATGACTCACGACCCACCCGAAGGAGTAGTCAGGTTCACCAACAGAAACAATGAAGTTGCCTATAAGATGCCCCATAAGATAGATCAATACGACTCATTTTCGAACCTTGAAAAAGAACACACAAAATCAGTCTACCTTAGGAACGAGGAGGGACCAAAAGAAGGGAGTGGAGTATGTCATGAGCAAATATTAGGATTTTACAAGAATGCCTGAACTCGGGGCCGATTTCTTAACTGGGAATGGATTGATTGAGGAGAGGTCACGTTAAGAAGTGTGACCTTCGAGTCTAGATACAAACCTATCGTAACTAAAATTAGGCTCTTCTTGGGAGGCAACCTAATATTTACTTTTCCCGCAATTAGGAGTGTCATGTGTTTTATTCTTTTCATTTTATTCTATCATGTTCGAACTCTATCTTGTAATCATGCTTTGTATTATTTTTAACCGTCGTCTTAATTTTCATTAAAGGTATTTTGCAAATAATAAGTGTAGGGGAATCTATCTGGTTTTTTAACCAAGTTCAAGCATGTTAAATAATTTGTTTAGATTAATTCGCGTCAGTTTCGAGTCATATGAGTAAATTGTCAAATCTTAGGTTTTATGCAGCTATTTGTACAGGAATTAACTTATGGAATCAAGTGCAGGAAATTTTTCATCAAAAACAAAAATTTTATTTTCACAGAATGTGGAGACGGAGTCACAATTTACACGCTACGCCGTCACCACGACAGCAGTGACGGGGTCAGGATTTTCCTAACGGCGTCAAACGCTCAGGTCCAGAAAACTTAAAGTTTTTAATTATTTTTGAAAATAAAACTTGCATAACATTTAAAATATGTACTCCTCTGTTATAAACCTGCAAAACCAATGAGTTTGACAATTCTTTCATCTTATCTTTACTGCTTTATCGAGTCAAACCCTAAATTCATATTGTATATTTGTATATCACACATTTTATGCTTGGTATAGTTGTCTTTGTCTTTGATTACAGGTTATATTTGATGAGAAGAAGCTTGGAAGTTCTTAGGAAGTTTCATTGGACAATTCTTGGATGACGATTTAACCAGTTATCACATATTTCTTCTCCATTATTGAGCAAACCAAGGGAGTACTAGTTTCTTTTCCTTGTTTTCTTTTTCCTTTAATTTGTTTTTACGGGTACCTTTAGAGAACATTGGGGGAAATAATCAACTTAAGTGTAGGGGGAAATAATCCTTAGAAACTATTCTTTCATTTGTCATTTGCTTTGTCCTTAAAATGATGGGTAATATATCAAAACATAGCATAAGAGGCAATTTTGGCCCAAATTTAAAATTTTTTATCACACATACCGACGAAAACCGAGTATTGATAGCGTCTCATGGATAAGAATTTATATTACTAGCACAAAAACCCTCAAATTCCACCCCCAAAATGTGAGGTTCGCCCTTAGATATTATACCTTTAGCTTGTTCGAGTTAAGGAGTGAGCAATCATGTGTGTCTATTCCGTCGTTACGGATGTGTATGCGTGGTTTTGTCGCCTTTTCTGGAACATTAGTATCGGTTACTTTAGGATTATGAGAGTGTACCGGTAGCATATTAAATTCTAGAACTTGTTATTGTGATGCATCCTGAGACCGCATAGTAAGTATTAGGATTTGCTTGATAAGAGGCATTAGGATTAACCCATGTTTTAAACATGTAATTGTTATGATCGTCACACCAATCATATAACTATACCACACCCTTGCCATGCACTCATTTTTAGTGCAGGATACCCTAGTACAACCCTCCGAGCCTATCCTTTTCACGGTTCTCGTAATTTTCTGGTGGATTCCAGATTATTAATGAAGAGCATTGTCACCCTTAAACCAATAGTTACACCCAAATAGCCTTAGCCTACCTTGTATGTACTCATTTTTAGTACATTATTATGATAACCCAAGTTGATTATTTGAGTACACGGTTGCTAACTCCTTATCCTTAAAATACAGTTTTAGGACGATTGGGATTCATGGTAGTATTTATTTCGTGGAAGAAAGGGGAAGAAAAGTTAAGTCAATACCCCCATATGTTTGTCAAATGATCACCATGTTATTTTGATCCACCTCAATACGGGTCATTAGTTAGATTATAAATATCGAGTATGTAAAAGCTCAAGTGTAGGGGTACGTGTTGTAAACCCCATGTGATGTATTATGTTATTCAAAAAAAAGAGAAAAAAAAGAAACAGATTGATGTAGAATTGTGTAGAGTTTGTAGATCTTCGTCCGAGTCTTGGCTTAGCAACCAAACCAAAGTGTATTCGTGTAAATAATTAGGTAACCCTTTCACTCCAAATTCACCCAAAGCCACCCAAATGTATCCCATCCATTTCCGTTTCCTTTATATGTTATCTTACACACCCTACAACCCTTTAAAATACCTCTTAGATAGTAATGAATAATACTTGCACCTAGCGGTGGAGGTTTGATCCTTTACCAAGCCTATGGTAATTTATATGCTATGGCATGTAATGAGTGTTGATTTTCCGTTTCCCCCATATGTTATAATTTATTATACAACCGAGTGAAAGAGAGAATCCCCAAACACTTATGTGAGGTGCTAGTATATATTTTCCGTGCTTTTAATTACAAGGTCTAGAAGGTTGTGTTGTAAAATATGTTTAAAGAGTAGGTAAAATGACCCTCATATTGTTATTGTCTAGGTAGAAAAGCCCATTTGCTTGAGGACAAGCAAATCCCAAGTGTAGGGGTATTTGATGAGGTGTCATTTTATACACTTTTTCGGGGTCGTTTAACCCTCTAAATCGTGCATTTATGCCCAAAATAGGTACTTAATCGTTCATTTTCAGGTATATAGCATTTGGAAGTCATTTGGAAGAATTACACGTGACTTGGGCTCATTTGGAGAAGAAACGGACAAGACTACAAACCTACACCAACATCTCTCAAGATAATGTTCTAGCAGCTGGAGACGGCGTCACAGATTCAATGTGACGCCGTCACAACGAAGACCATGACGACGTCACACATTCTACGACGACGTTAGAGCGCACGACACATCCCATTATCTAGAATATTCTCTTTTGTGACGGCGTCATGACTAAAACGCGACGCCGTCACAGCGATTTTCCTATATATACAAATCCGATTTTAGGGTTTTAAGTGTGTAACTTTAGAATAAAAAGAGGGTACGAACCCTAGTTCGTTTAGCAGCTGTTAGGGACGATTTTAGGGCCTAAAAACCCTATTGTACTTCCTTCAATTCATGTTTTAATCAAGTAAGGTTTATTTAATCATTCAATATGTCTATGTGTTGTCTGATTTATTTATGTTCTTGCTTTATCTATAACATGCTTGGCTAAACCTTCTATTGTGTTTATTTATGATTGTATGAAACCTAGAATGTAGATCTTAGTGGTGTTGCTTCTTGTGATGGATATGCATGTTAGGTCTTAGAAAACCAGCTTTTGTCTGTATCGCTGTTGATATGTCTAGGAAAACATGATTGTGTAGAAAGGATACCATCGGGTAACAGTCTTCATACTACCTTGCCCCTTATATGGTTGATCCACTCTTAATATATTTCACATGCATTTAATATACTCTTAGGGGCCTTGTAATAGTCTTCATACTACCTTACTTGTGCGTTGCCTTAACGGAATATTAAATAGACGGCGGGTTCGTGTAATTCGTTCATGACTTAGGAAATAATTACATAGATCATCACAAGTGTGACAAAGCAACAACACTAGGAGAAGCAATCTAGGGAGTAATACATGATTAAATAAACACAATCTTTTATCTTATTGTTATCACCATTAGTTTAGATTATTATTTAGTTTATTAGCTAAAACCAAAACCCACCTCTCAAATATATGATTTACTGCTTTCATAAAATATAAAATACAAAAAGAATCTTCTCTCAACCCTTAGAATTCTGTTAGACCGTGATCAAGCCTTCCCAACCTATTCCCCGAGTAAACGATAACAACCCTCGAGCCTTGCCTATACTACTACTACAACGATTAGGTGCTCTGCCTAGGGAGTTGTAAAACTTCGTGTAGAAGTCCTACGACGACCGCATCAAAACTCTATTCATCAAATCCATGAATACCGATGGTGTGTTAGTCAGACCAAAGGGCATTACTATGAACTCGAAATGCCCATAATGAGTTCTAAATGCAGTCTTTGGAATATCATCCTCGTGCACTCTCAACTGATGGTATCCAGACCTAAGATCTATCTTTGAGAAAAACTACGACCCTAGGAAGCGGATAACGATTCTTAACAGTCAACTTGTTCAATTCTCCAAAGTTAATACACATCCTAAAAGAACCCTCCTTCTTCTTCACAAACAATACCGGTGCTCCCCAAGGCAATGAGCTTGGTCGAATGAAACCTTTGTCTTGGAGTTCCTTGAGTTGTCCCGACAACTCCTCCAATTCAAAAGGTGCCAGACGATAGGG
>BQNB010117517.1:3015-18647 GCA_026074375.1 Tanacetum coccineum
TAATTAACAGTTCATGCCCCTTAAGCTAATCTGTAATCATATCAAAAGTAAAGTAATGTACTTACGCCCAAAAATGAAAACAAGCAAAGTATCCCATCGCGAGATATGTAAATGAGTATGTAAACGAGTTTGTAATGAGTATGTAAACGAGTTAGTAAACATGTATGTAAACAAGTTACAAAATCAAGTATGTAAACAAGTATGTAACAGAGATTGTAAATGAATATGTAAACAAGTTGTAACGAGCATGTATTCTCCCTCGAGATTTATAAAGTAATTGTAAAATAAGTGAAAGCGGGGCTATAAACTCACCTCTAGTGAAAGTAGTGATTATCGCAAAGTCAACAAAGTAATCGTCACAAACGATCCGAAATGCAACATAATTAATTATAGCTCGTATAAGTACAATGTATTTAAAATAAATACAACAATGTATATTATAAAGTTATATCACCACATAATAGTTTCTGTTTAATTTACAAGTGTTGAAACAACGCTTGAGAATAAGTGACCAAGTACGTACTTCCGAAATATTTTCTTATAACTTAGGAAATCATTTAGAATCATTTCGCCTGATTTAGTATTTTTATTTCCCATATAATGATGTTGTATATATAGTTTAATTGGTTTATAAAATAATATTTATAAAGTTTAAAACATGTATAAGTATTATATAAGTAACACTACATCATTTCGTAAGGTTTTTGTAGCCCAAACGGACCCGAAAACACTCGTAAACCACATTTTAAAATCCTAACAGCTTTGTTGTATTTTTATAAAAGTGCAGAAATTTATTTATAAAAGTTTACAACTTTTATAATTTCTAATTAAATATCTATACGCTTATAAATTCTAAAAATTTGATGGTTAAAGTCAAATGTCATTCCGAACAACTTTGTATTTTTACACTTTGGCCGAATCGGACCCGAAAGCCCTCAAAAACTCAGTTTCAGATTCTGAAGTAAACCCGCTGTTTCACAGCTTTTATAAAAGCTGTGAAGTATATATATTTTTTCTGAAATCTTTAAAAACTCATAACTTACTCGTTTTAACTTTGTTTTACGCGTTCTTTATATGTATGGAATCATGACGAGATAATCTATCAAAATAAAATACTCAGAGATTTTATAAAAATCTATGCCGGAACAGGAAATTCAAACTGTGTTTGTATAAAATTATTTTTATACATTTAATTATTGAAATCTTGTAAATATCGTATCTCCTTCGTTATAGCTCTGTTTTTCAAGTTCTTTATACGTACGAAATCCTTATGAAATGTACTATTTAAATCGGCAGAGTATATAATTTATAAAAATTTGTAACTTTTACAAAAAGTATAAATAGTTTGCATTTAACATTTATAAAACTTTTTTATATACTTTTGACATAATTAAATTATTACTAGTCCTCTAACTTAATTAATACAACATTTTTTATATATTTTATTTCCTTTATTTTGTGTCCATTAATTTATGTCCAAAAGTCTAAATAAAATATCTTCAATAATTATTTATTTATAAACCTTATAAAAAAACTTTTAACAATTAATTCATCAATTACTATTTATATAAGATGTGTACTTCTCATTTTAAGTATTATTCCACAACATAATTCATAAGATTCGAACATATGTGCTTGTAATGTTTCATAAATCATAAAAACAAATTAGGTGATGATTAACATATATATCAAGTATGTAAAGACATGTAAATGAATGAATGGAAATGTTAAAGTTTAAATAGACCTTAGAGATACATAGGATGATCAAGAGCACAAGGAATCAACCCAAATGGCTAACCCAAATTTGAACCCTAAAATGAGAAAACCCTAACTTTCTTTCTTGTATAATCCTTGTTAAACCAAAACCCAAGCTTCCAAATCAATCCCAAACAACTTAGGTATGAATACTAATGAGCCTTGAACACTTATATCTTGCTAGAGTAAAATTTATGAGAAACCCTAAAGGATTAAGGTTGAGCCGTGGGTATGGTGTTTATAGAGAGAGTTTGTGTGTGAAAGTTTGCTTGCAATATTATGTGTGTTTAATCTTTCCTTAGACTTTCTTTTTATAGCAACTTGTATTATAGTAAACTACCTTTACACATGGTTTTAGAGATGGTATTAGTACATGGTGTAAGAGTGATGTGCCAATTTATAAAGTAAAAAGATTTGGGTACATCTTGTGTAAGGTTTTAATTAATATGGAAGTACTTGTTTAAGGTTTAAAAGGTTTATTGGTTATGTATATATGTAGATCCGGTTATGAGGCTTAGAGGAGTGAAACGTGAGTTAGTTTTTGGGTATTGGGTATAAAAGTGGGTATTTGTTTGACGATAGTTGGGTATAGGTATTTCCGGGTATGCCTAAATGTATTTTATTGCGAAACGTAGACGTTTTACGTAATCATAAAAATAAAATATAAAAAGTTATAAATTATCCTCGTAATAATTATATAACACTTGCTTGACGTAAACTTTTACTTGTTTGATGTCCGTTTACGTTGAATGTTGATTTTTAGTTTACGCGATTTAACTAAACGTTGAAAATTAAAAGTAAACGCGCAAAAGTTTAAAATAAATAATTGGATATTTATTGGCGTACAATGACGTGAAAATGCGGATTGTTATAGTCTCCCCATGTTAAAAGAATTTTGTCTCAAAATTCAGGTTGAGTTGCCTTCCGGAGGGGTGTTGATGAAGAAGTGTGGTTACTTGTTGTGGATTACTTATTTTAATCCTCCAAAACGTGGTGACAAATTTTGTTTTCTTAACATAGTGGGTATCATTGATACGGGTTTCAATTCCTTGTATATACCACTTAAGGTTTTTCATCATCGACAGTTTCCTCCTTAATTGCCTCAACTTAAACGTTCAAAGTTTTCAAAATTTATTATGGGGTAAAATAGCAGAATACCAAAACTACTTACTAAAACTTACCACTTGAAACCCATTTACTTTTTTTATTACCGATATGACCAATGTACTTTCAATTATTTTTCAACTTGAACAAAACGTTTGTACCGTTAGTTATTATGTGACAACGTTAGTCAATTTAGCTAACGATCGTTTGAGGAAGTTTCAAAAATCGTCCCTGTGGTTTTAATATATTTTTCTTTTTTTCGAAAAAAAAAATTTCGAAATTTTTATAAAAAATTTTGAAAATTTTTTTTTTTTCGAAAATTTTTTGAAAAAATTTCGAAAATTTTTGCAAATTTTTTCGAAAATATATATTTTTTATCGAACATTTTTTTGTAAAAAAAAATTTCAAAATTTTTTTAACTTGTTTTTTTTCGTAAATTTTTTATGTGTATAATTTTTTTTCGATTTTTTATTATAAAAATTTTCTCGATATTTTTTATAAAAATGTGTAAAAAATTTCGAAATTTTTTTTCGTAAATATATTTTTTTTTCGAAAATTTTTACACATTTTTATAAAAAATATCGAGAAAATTTTTATAATAAAAATTCGAAAAAAAATTTATACACATAAAAAATTTACGAAAAAAAGAAGTTTAGAAAAAAAATTTGAAAATTCTTTTTTATAAAAATTTGCAAAAATTTTTCGAAATTTTTTAAAAAAATTTCGAAAAAAAAAAAAAAATTTCAAAATTTTTTATAAAAATTTCTAAATTTTTTTTTTCGAAAAAAAAAAAAAAAAAATTTCAAAAATTTTTCAAAAAAAATGTTCGAAAAAAATATATATTTTCGAAAAAAAAAAAATTTCAAAATTTTTTATAAAAATTTCGAAAAAATTTTTTCGAAAAAAAAAAAAAAAAAATTTTCAAAAATTTTTCAAAAAAAATGTTCGAAAAAAATATATATTTTCGAAAAAATTTGAAAAAATTTTCGAAATTTTTTCAAAAAATTTTCGAAAAAAAAAAAAATTTCAAAATTTTTTTTTTCGAAAAAAAGAAAAATATATTAAAACCACAGGGACGATTTTTGAAACTTCCTCAAACGATCGTTAGCTAAATTGACTAACCGTTGTCATTAATATCTAACGGTACAAACGTTTTGTTCAAGTTGAAAAAAATATTTGTAAGTACATTGGTCATATCGGTAATAAAAAAGTAAATGGTTCATTGTGGTAAGTTTCAGAAAGTAGGTTGGTATTCTATGGCTTTTACCCTTTATTATGATGACTAAGGTTTGAATCCTAGTGGTCTTATCCATTCCTTTCGGCTTAAAGTGTTAGTTATAACATTCTTCTTTCCAGGGTGATAACGGATTTTACCTATGATGGTGTTCCAAATACTAACTTCTATAGCATTGCGTCGACGTTGAATGGGTGATTTAGTAAATTCCTTAATGACGAGCAATTTGATGGTAAATTGTCCTAGGGCAACTAGTGATGCGTCTCGACTTTTTGGCTTAGGATTTAGCGTAAGATGATGTCGACTTCCAACAGTGAGATGACATAAGGGTCTACTTAGTTGCTATGATTATTAATTTAGTTTTCTGTGACAAACACGTTTATATGAATACGTACATAAAACTTGATATAAATAGGAAATTAGTTACTGACAAAAGTTTTATGGTGACTACTCTCAGCATGGCATGGTCCTTCCTGAATTATACATAGGTGATCAGACTATGTATATTTGAGGTCTAACGATGCGATGCTTATTTTCGTCAAAATAGTATTATGTATAAAGAAGTATCAAAATTTTGTATAAGACGATAAAATGATTCACAAGGTGGATGTAAGGTTGTTCATAGGATGACAATAAAATGGTTTGTGAGAAACTCTAAGCTGGTTTGCAAGACAGTAGTTAAATAGCTCATGGGGTGATAGTAAAATAATTTATGTCATGAAAATGAAATGGTTTCATAGAGTAAGAACAAGATGATTCATAAGGTGATAGTAACGTGGTTTTTGAGATGATTACAAAGTAGTATATAAGATGATAGTGACTTGGTTTATAAAATAATAGCAACTCCGTTTATAAATGATAGCAAAATGATTTATGAGATGGAAACATATTAGTTCATAACATGATAGAGAGTTGTTTTATGATAGTAAATTAGTTTATGAAATACTAGGGAGACAGTTTAGCAAAAACTTTCATATGGTGATGGTAAAACAGTTTTCATTGTGATAAGTCAATAGGTAGTAGCAAAATGGTTTATAAAATGATGGTTTATCAATCGATAGTAATATGGTTATTAATGACATCGACTTTGTTTATGAGACGATACTAAAAAAATTTATGAGGTGGTATCAAAATAGTTTTCGAGGGAATCACATGACACTTCATATTGTAATAGTAAGGAGTTTATGATTTAGTAACAAATTATTTGTGAATTGATAACAAAATAGTTTGTAAATTTACCATGGAAACAATTTATGGAAGATAACGAAATAGTTATTATGTGGTAGTGAAATGGTTCATAAGAGGTTGTAAAATGTTTAAGGGACTATAATAGTTTAAGGAGTGGCTTGCATAACTAGAGAGTTAAAGTAAAATCGATGAAGTTTTCATGACACATGAGTTTGATAAATGATTTAAATCATCCACACGATACAACGAACATGTAAAAGGGAGTATAACGTGAATTTCTTAGAGGAAATAGAGTCTATGATGGTTCCAACTTAGGTTTCACTAGGTAAGACGGTCACAAGATGACGTAGGTGTTTCAACACTATGAGGCGGGTGTTTAAACTTGAAGTTGAATGGTAAGGTAACTAATGGAATTTGCGGACTGTGATATGTTTCAATGTTATGTAAACGGTATTATGTAAAATCATAAAAAGTTTCAAAGACCATCGTGTCATTCACAATGTCTTGAGAAAGTCTTAGTATTTATATAAATAACTTTTATATAAAACAAGTGTAAAATATTCGCAAGAGAAGGTAAGTATACACACACACACACACACACACACACACACACACACACACATATCTATATATATATATATATATATATATATATATATATATATATATATATATATATATATATATATATATATATATATATATATAAGTCACGTAAGCAAGTAGTGTAAGCAAGTAGCGTGTATGCACATTGAAAAAGTTTGATGTGATGTAATGTTTGTAAAAACGGTTATAGTCTAGGTAAAATATGCAACCTAGTTCTCTATAACCTTGGCTCTGATACCAATCTGTAACACCCCCAAAATAGGTCGCAGCGGAATAAGGATTCGGGAGCGTTACTTCATAATACCATTGCACAAGACTTGAGAGAACGACCTCTAAATGTGTCGTTTGAAAAGTAATCTTGTATTATTTAGACTCCAATGCACATCAAGTAAGCCAAGCATCTAATTCACCTGAGAAAAACATGCTTAAAAGTGTCAACATAAAGTTGGTGAGTTCATAGGTTTAAGTAGATGTAAATGTAAAACCCAAAACTATATATATAGGTTTACTGTGTTACAAGTCCCGCCCATACAAGACTTGCAACGCATAAACTTACATATATAGGTTTTCGTAAAATGTATAGACATAAACTATACCAAATTCTTTTATTAAAATGTTGAAATCCGAGATTTGTAAGTGTGCTTGACATTGAAATCTTATAATAGCCACTAAAATTGTAAGTATAATGTTGGATCGCAATGTTTTCAAAGAGTAGGATAATTGTAATGAGCATAATATCCCATAATGTTTCAAGTGTGTATTGCCTAGATGCAACAAAAAGTGTGATTACGATTATTCCCTTAAGTTCATGAAACTGCGACGTAGACGTATCAATATGCCACTTTATTCAAGGCACGGTAAAAGTTCATGTGTATGTCATGCTGGCCCTGAGGCTCCAAGCCAGTCGTGATCCGACATGGTATAACGTTCGTTAGTTCGATCTCGAACTAGTGAGAGCTAATCACCCGAACGGGGGTTGTCAATCCCCAATAGATCTATTTTATAACACTCGCGCTTACCCTCTAAGTAATTAACAGTTCATGCAACCTAAGTTAACCCGTAATCATTTGAATCAAAGTAAAGTTGTTGCGTCCATAAGTAAAGTGAGTATGTAAACGAGTTTGTAACCAACCATTGTAAATGAGTTTGTAATGAGTATATAAACAGTTTTGTAAGTGTGTATGTAACCAAGTTACGAAATCAAGTATGCAAACAAGTATGCAAAAGAGATTGTAAATGAATATGTAAACAAGTTGTAACGAGCATGTATTATCCCCCGAGATTTGTAAAAAATGTAAAACAAGTGAAAGATGGGCTATAAACTCACCTCTAGTGAAAGTAGTGATTATCGCAAAATCAACAAAGTAATCGTCACAAACGATCCGGAATGCAACCTAATTAATTATAGGTCGTATGAGTATAATGTATTTAATATAAATACAACATCGCAAGTTATATAGTTACACCACCACCTAATAGTTTTGTTTAGTTTAGAAAGTCAAAACAATATTTAAATTATACTTTGTTAAATAAATGCCTACGTATTCGTACTTGTGAAATAAAATGGTATCATTGTCCAACAATTGATATTTTGTTATATACTTATTTAGTATTTTTTATTGATTATATAATGGAACATTATATAAATGTTTAATTGTTTTTAAATAATTATTTTTAAAAGTTAAAAACGTATATAAATATTATATAAATGATACGACAATATTTCTTAAGGTTTTTATAGCCCAAACAGACCCGAAAACACTCGTAAACCATGTATTAAAATTCTAACAGCTTCGTAGTTATTCAAAATGACGTTTTACGTTAACCTTCAAATTTTCATAATTTATCGACGTATAGATATTTATTATAATTTCTAATTAAATATTTATAAGTCGATAAATTATGAAAATTTGAAGGTTAACGTAAAACGTCATTTTGAATAAATACGAAGAGTTAGAATTTTAATAACATGGTTTGACGAGTGTTTTCGGGTCTGTTTTGTGCTATAAAAACTTAAGAAATATTGTGTATCATAATATAAATATTTTATATACGTTTTTAACTTTAAAAATATTATTTTATAAAACAATTAAACTATAAAAATTAGCGGGTATTTCAAAAAGATTTTGATTAAAAAGATTTTGATTAGGCAGTGTACCTAATCATTGTAGTGTAGTATGAGAGTAATGATATCTATTCCACCGATTTTATACTTGGTGTAGTTGTCTTTGTCTTTGATTACAAGTTATATTTGACGAAAAGAAGATTGGAAGTTCTTAGAAAGTTTCATTGGATGATTCTTGGAGGATGATTTAACCCGTTATCACATGTTTCTTCTCCATTATTGAGAAAACCAGAGGAGTATTAGTTTCTTTTCCTTGTTTTCTTATCCCTTTATTCGTTTTACGGGTACTTCTATAGAACATTAGGAACAATGTTCAACTTAAGTGTAGGGGGAAATAAGCCTTAGAAACTATTCCTTCAATTGCTATTTGCTTGTTCCTTAAAATGATGGGTAAAGCAACAGATCTAGGAGAAGCAATCTGATGAGTAGTGCATGATTAGGTAAATACACTTGTTTATTATAAAGTTATCACCAGTAACATAGATTATAATTAGTTTAGTAATTAGCTAAACAAACCAACCTCTCAAACCTTAGATTTACCTGTTGAACATTGTTCCTAATGTTTCGATATATTACCTATCATTTTAAGGAACAAGCAAATAGCAGTTGAAGGAATAGTTTCTAAGGCTTATTTCCCCCTACACTTAAGTTGAACATTGTTCCTAATGTTCTATAGAAGTACCCGTAAAAACGAATAAAGGGATAAGAAAACAAGGAAAAGAAACTAGTACTCCCTTGGTTTGGTTTGCTAAATAATGGAGAAGAAACATGCGATAACTAGTTAAATCGTCCTCCAAGAATTGTCTAATGAAAATTCCTAAGAACTTCCAAGCTTCTTCTTGTCAAATATAACCTGTAATCAAAGACAAAGACAACTACACCAAGCATAAAATTGGCGGGATAGATAAAAAATACAATGAGAGTTTAGGGTTTTGACTATATGAAAACAGTAAAGATAGGATGAGAGTAATGATGTAATCATAGGTTTATGCATGTTTACAAAAGAATTACAAATTTTAAATATTGCACATTTTATTTTTCACAAATACTTGAAAAAATTCGAATTTTTACATTACTAGAGATGCGACACCGTCGGGTGTTAATCCCGATGCCGTCTCTAGGGTCTGTAAAATTTTCTTCTTCATTTTTAATGAGAAATTTCCTGCACGCAATTTTATTAGTTAAATTTGAAGAAAGCACTGCATAAAAACTTGAAATTAATCGTTACAATCATATGACTCCAAACTGATGCGAATTAATCTAAATAATTTATTTTAAATGTTTGAATTTGGTTCATAAAAAACAGATATATTTCTCTACACTTATTTTGTTGCAAAATACATTTGATTGCAAATAAGACGAAGTTATAAACAAACAAAGCATGGTTACAAAATACATTCAAACATTATTAACAAACAATAAAGAATTAAAACATACGACACTCCTAAGTGCCGAAAAAATAAACATTGGGTTGCCTCCCAAGAAGCACTTTTCTTTATTTATGAGTCTTGTAGCTAGAATCAAAGTCACACGTCAAGTGTCATAGAAGTGGTACAAGTCGATGATCTCCCTTGGACTTTCTCTCTCGGAGAGCTTTCTAGTGGTGGGGATCGATTATAGGGTTTTGGTAAACTCTTCTCCGTCTGGATCAATTAGTCTAATCTTGGAATGCCATGCTTCATCTCTGTTTTTGGGTGGTTTATTCCAGTTTATTGGGTTTTTAGTTAAGTCATCTGATTCCCACATGTTACTCTTAAGGTTTATGGGTATGGCTCATATAAATTCAACCATTCTTCTAAACACAAGGACATCCTTAAAAGGATTGATCTCAGCATCTCTAGCAATTTCCCATTCTCTGGGAAAATAGCAATCTAAGAAGTCTTCCCTAGCGTAGTAAGGGATTTGTACACCTACTCCATCCGAGCTAGGGCGTGGTTTATATGATTCCCTTTTTGTAAGCGTGGTCCAATATGGTGCTTCCGCCTCGCCTAAATCGACTCCTTTTACACCGAATACCGACTTAGTGATTCCTTCTCCTTCTGCTATCTTAGCCATCCTACAGTCTATAACTGCATTGATGGTTGCAAGGAATCCTCTTCCTATAAGCAAAGGGGTTTCGGGGTCTTTCTTTATGTCGATTACGTAGAAATCATTTAATAGTTTTTGTTTTCCTATGTGGACTTCTACATCTTTAACAATCCTAACGGGGTAGGATTTGGTTTCGTCAGCTAACCCAAAGCTATGGTCAGTCTCTTCTAATAATTCGATGTTAAGCTTTTTGAAGAGGTATAATGGGATTATGTTCACACATGATCCTAAATCAGTTAAGGCATCAAAAGGCTTTGAGCCCCCTAATCTACAGGGTAGAGTGAATAGCCCGGGGTCTTCCATCTTGGCAGATACTTCGCCTTGGATGAATGCTGATCCATTTTTGCCTAGTTCTAAGCTTTCTACGTATTTATCTAATATTGTGTTATATATTGGAGCGTGAGCTAGGACTTTGAGAACCGGTAGGTTGAGATACAAATCTTGGAACTCATCTTCAAGATTCGGTTTAGATTCTTCTGGTTGTTGCGTTTCGCTCCCTATCTCGGGTTGCAGCTGGCTTGTCTGGGAAATGTTTGCCTCCTTGGAACATGTTTTAATAGCATTGATTAAAGTGGAGGGGTGTGATGAGCATTGGAGATCTACTATTAGGTAAGGACGAGCAGACAAAACTGAAGTTGTGGTGTTAACGTTCAGTTTCGGGTTCTTAACCTTGTCGCTAGGGAGTGCTCCTGCTATTCGATCGGTTATGGCCTTCAATACTGTGTCGATTTTGTTGGTCATCTCGCTTTGTTGTTGTTTGAAATCGGCTTCAATCTTGGATAATCTAGCGTCTTGAGATGCCATGAAGTTGGATACCAATCCTAATAGATTTGATTGATTGTTAAAACTTTGAGGATTGTTGTTGAAGGGACGGTTCAAGATCTAACCATTGGGTTAGAACCGGTTAGGTGGGTTTGAAAAATTATTTTGGGAATTTTGAGGTTTTCTCCACCTAAGGTTTGGGTGAATTTTTCATGACGGTTTGTAGGTGCCACCAAGATTGTTTTGCTCGAGCTTAAAAGTGTACCACTTACCTCCCGCTTCATCAGTACGCGAGGATGCATATTCAACAAAGGCTTGTTTGGGTTCTTCCATGCAATACTAAGTGTCGTGGGGACCACTGCAGATCTCACATGAGGTAGTGATTTTGTTCACTTGAGTAGGTTGCGTTAGAGCAAGATGAGCTTCCATAAAGCGTTGAACTTGATTCTCGAGCTTGATGAGACGGCGGTCAGATGTACTCGGGACATCTTGAGGCCTGATCACGGTCTAACAGAATTCTAGGGGTTGAGAGAAGATTCTTTTTGTGTTTTTATATTTATAAGAAAGAATGTAAATCTATGGTTTGAGAGGTTGGTTTGTTTAACTAATGACTAAACTAAATAATATCTAGACTACTGGTGATAACTTTAGGATAAACAAATGTATTTACCTAATCATGCACTACTCCTCAGATTGCTTCTCCTAGATCTGTTGCCTTGTCACACTTGTGATGATATGTGTAAGTATTTCCTAGGCCATGAACGGATTACATGAACCTGCCGTCTATTTTATATTCTGTTAGGGCAACGCACAAGTAAGGTAGCATGAAGACTATTACAAGGCCCCTAAGAGTATATTAAATGCATGTGAAATAACTTAAGAGGGGTCAACTATATTAGGGTTAAGGTAGTATGAAGACTGTTACCGATGGTATCCTTTCTACACTACTCGTGTTTCCCAAGAAATATCAACAACGATACAGACAAAAGCTAGTTTTCTAAAGCCTAACGCGCACATTCATCAACAAGAAGCAACATCAAAAGGATCTATAACCTAAGTTTCATGCAATCATAGATAAATACAAAGTAGGGTTTAGCCTCACATGTTATAAAGAAAGCAAGAAGATAAATCAATCAAACAACACATAGACATATTGAATGATTAATGATGAATAACCTTACTTGATTAAAACATGGATTCAAGGTAGTACAATAGGGTTTTGAGACCCTAAAAATGACCTATAAAGCTGCTAGAATGACTAGGGTTTGTCTCCCTAGGTTTATACAAAGTTACACACTTAAAACCCTAAAAACGGATTTATATTTATAGAGATATTTATGCGACAACGTCGCTTAGAAATCCTGATGCCCTCACCACGTAGATGATTCTAGATCCTCTTTAAGTGGCCATGTCTTGACGCTATCATGAAATTCCTGACGCCGTCACTATATAGATCACGAAGGTGTCGCTTTATGCCTGCGACGCCATCTCCATCCACTATATGCATAAATCTTCAAGAGATTTGGCATAGGTCCGTAATCTTGTCAGTTTCTTCTCCAAATGAGCCCAAGTTACGTGTATTTCCTCAAACAGCCATCCAAGTGCTAAAAACCTGAAAACAAACGATTAAGCACGTAATCTGGGCATATTTGCATGATTTAGGGGGTTAAATGACCCCGAAATAGTGTATAAAATGACACCTTATCAGATGTGTATTGGAGTATAAATTTTGAAAAGATTACTTTTCAAACGACTCATTTAGAAGTCGTTCTTTCATATCTTGTGCCATGGTATTATAAAGTAACGCTCCCTGACACTTATTCCGCTGCGACCCATTTTAGGGGTGTTACAGATTGATATCAGAGCCAGGTTATAGAGAACTAGGTTGCATATTTTACCTAGACTACAATCATTTTCACAAACATTACATCACATCAAACTTTTTTCATGTGCATACACACTACTTGCTTACTTGCTTACGTAACTTGTATATATATATATATACTTACCATACCTTGCGTATATTTTACATTTATTTATATAAGAATTATTTATATAAATACTAAAACATTTCTCATACACGTTTACAAATATTATTATATAAACCAATTAAACTATATATACAACATCATTATAAAGGAAATAAAAATACTAAATCAAGCGAAATGATTCTAAATGATTTCCTAAGTTATTTCGGAAGTACGTACTTGGTCACTTATTCTCAAGCATTGTTTCAACACTTATAAATTAAACATAAACTATTAGGTGGTGATATAACTTTATAATATATATTGTTGTATTTATTTTAGATACATTATACGTATACGACCTATAATTAATTAGGTTGCATTCCGGATCATTTTTACACTTATACACCATATGGCCGGTTCTACAAGAGATGAAACACAAGAATAAATCAATTTCTCCACTAAAGTCACATCTAATTAATCACCATCTTTTATTTAACCACGAAGTTCTTTAACCATGGGATAACCAAGTTCATTTGTCCTCTCCTTGTACTCCTAGACATGCCTCCTCCTAGGGAGGAGGAGAGCACATGTACCTTGTGTCTTTAAACCACACTTCTAAGTCTTTGGTTTGTGTGGTAGTTTTGTCTAATACTTGCACTATGAAAGAGAGACTCTTAAAAGACTTAAACACACACATTCACTAGCAAAAATCAAACACATTTCTCTCATTTCCTATCTATAGGTCACGGCTCAAATAGGGTAACAAGAAAGATCCATAGTTTTTATTTTAGCAACCATACAAGCATACAAGCATCATTAGGGTTGATATATAAGATATATCAAGGGTATTTCAAAGCTAGGGAATCAAATAAATCAAGGGTTTGCTAAGAAGAAAATTAGGGTTTTCAAAGGATTCCGGGTTGAAGAAACTAGAGTTTTGATTTAGGGTTCACTTTTTCATTCATTCATAAGGTCCATTATAATCCCTACACTATTATTTAGTTACTTCATTTATATACATTCATGTTTATTATTTTGTTACATCACCACTAATTATTTTATAAAGTTTATAAAAAAAGCATGTTCATAATCAAACAAATACATAACCATGATGAATAGGTGTTTAAAATGTGTTAGAATGCAAGAACATACTTTATATAAGTGTTGCTTAATTTATAAAATTAATTGATGAATTAATTGTTAAAAGTTTATTTATATGGTTTATAAATAAATAATTATTGAAGACATTTTATTTGAACTTTTAGACATAAATTAATGGATATAAATTAAAGGAAATAAAATATACAAAGGATGTTGTATTAATTAAATTAGAGGATTTGTAATAATATAATTATGTCAAAAGTATATAAAATAAGTTTTATAAATGTTAAATGCAAACTGTTTATACTTTCTGTAAAAGTTACGAATTTTTATAAATTATATACTCTGCTGATTTAAATAGTACATTTCATAAAGATTTCGAACATATAAAGAAATTGAAAAGCACTATAACGAAGGAGATATGATTTTTACATGATTTTAATAATTAAATGTACAAAAATAATTTTATACAAACACAGTTTGAATTTACTGTTCTGGCACAAAACTTTTATAAAATCTGTGAGTATTTTATTTTGATAGATTATCTCGTCACGATTCCATACATATAAAGAACGCGTAAAACGAAGTTAAAACGAGTAAGTTATGAATTTTTAAAGATTTCGGAATATATATATATATACTTCACAGCTTTTATAAAAGCTGTGAAACTGCGGGTTTACTGCAGAATCTGAAACTGAGTTTTTGAGGACCTTCGGGTCCGATTCGGCCAAAGTGTAAAACTACAAAGTTGTTTGGAATGACATTTGACTTTAACCATCAAATTTTCATAATTTATAAGCGAATAGATATTTAATTAGAAATTATAAAAGTTGTAAACTTTTATAAATAAATTTCTGCACTTTTATAAAAATACAACAAAGCTGTTAGGATTTTCAAATGTAGTTTACGAGTGTTTTCGGGTCCGTTTGGGTTACAAAAAACTTACGAAATGATGTAGTGTTACTTATATAATATTTATACATGTTTTAAACTTTATAAATATTATTTTATAAACCAATTAAACTATATATACAACATCATTATATAGGAATTAAAAATACTAAATGAAGCGAAATGATTCTAAATGATTTCCTAAGTTATAAGAAATTATTTCGGAAGTACATACTTGGTCACTTATTCTCAAGCGTTGTTTCAACACTTATAAATTAAACAGAAACTATTAGGTGGTGATATAACTTTATAATATACATTGTTGTATTTATTTTAAATACATTATACTAATACGACCTATAATTAATTAGGTTGCATTCCGGATCGTTTGTGACGATTACTTTGTTGACTTTGCGATAATCATTACTTTCACTAGATGTGAGTTTATAGCCTCGCTTTTACTTAATTTATAATTAATTTACAAATCTCGGGGGAGAATACATGCTCGTTACAACTTGTTTACATATTCATTTACAATCTCTTTTACATACTCTTTTACATACTTGTTTACATACTTGATTTCGTAACTTGTTTACATACTCGTTTACATACACGTTTGCAAACTCGTTTACATACTCATTACAAACTCGTTTACATACTCATGTCGGAGCATTGAACGTGTAGGTTCCGATTTACCACTTCACTTCATAACCCGAAACACGATTCAATCACGAAACTAGAAATGAGGAAGAGATGTAGAGAGAGAGATGCGAAAATAGAGAGAGAGAGATGAGAGAGAGTTGAGAGA
>BQNB010117518.1:0-21159 GCA_026074375.1 Tanacetum coccineum
TGAAAATGAATTGATCCCGACTCGATTGGTTACAGGGTGGCGTGTGTGCATTGACTATAGAAAGCTTAATGAAGCCACCCGAAAAGACCATTTCCCATTGCCCTTCATGGATCAAATGCTCGAAAGACTCGCGGGAAACCAATACTATTGTTTCCTCGATGGCTTCTCGGGTTATTTTCAGATTCCCATTGACTTGAAGGATCAAGAGAAGACAACACTATGTACCAAAGAAGGGTGGCATAACCGTCGTCAAGAATGATGATAATGATTCTTTCTCTACATGCCTATCCCATTTGGAAAAAATGTTAAAACGGTGTGAAGACACCAATTTGTCCCTAAATTGGGAGAAAAGCCATTTTATGGTTAAAGAAGGCATTATTCTTGGACACAAAATTTCTAAGTCATGAATTGAGGTCAATCGTGTTAAAGTTGAAGTTATAGCCAAGCTCCCTCACCCGACTACTGTCAAAGGTGTCTGTAGCTTTCTTGGGCATGCCGGTTTTTACTGACGTTTCATACAAGACTTTTCAAAAATTGCTCGTCCAATGACCCACTTACTTGAAAAAGAGAATCCATTTTTCTTCTCAAAAGAGTGTATCGAATCCTTTAATACACTTAAAATAAAATTGACCGAGACACCAATTTTGATTGCTCACGACTGGGACTTGCCCTTCGAACTAATGTGTGATGCAAGCGACTTTGCAATTGGGGCAGTCCTAGGGCAACGAAAGAACAAGCATTTCCAACCAATTCACTATGCCAGCAAGACAATGACCGAAGAGAAAGCACACTACACTACGACCGAAAAAGAATTACTTGCCGTAGTGTACACTTTTGAGAAATTCCGGTCATATCTTGTTTTGTCCAAGAGCATAGTGTATACCGACCATTCTGCTATAAAGTATCTCTTTGCTAAAAAGGATGCTAAGACAAGATTAATGCGGTGGATCCTTTTGCTCCAAGAATTCGATGTTGAGATCCGAGACAAAAAAGGAGCAGAAAATCTAGCCGCCGATCATCTCTCCAGACTTGAGAACCCTCACCAAAATGAGTTCGAGAACAAGGAAATCACGGAAACATTTCCACTCGAGACTCTTGGATCGGTTGCTCTTCGTGATGATAGTACCCTATGGTTTGCAGATTTCGCAAACTACCATGCGGGGAATTTCATTGTCAAAGGAATGTCGTCCCAACAGAAAAACAAGTTTTTCAAAGATGTCAAACATTACTTCTGGGACGACCCCTTTCTATTCAAGATCTGTGCTGACCAAGTAATTAGGCGTTGTGTTTCGGGGCAAGAAGCTTTTGACATTCTCAAAGCTTGCCACAGTGGACCCACCGGGGGACACTACGGTGCCAATTACACCGCTAAAAAGATCTTCGATTCAGGATTTTATTGGCCCACGATCTACAAGGATGCCCATGACTTTGTCACCCGATGTGACATTTGTCAACGTCAAGGCAAAATTTCGCAACGTGATGAGATGCCACAAAACTCTATCCAAGTTTGCGAAATCTTTGACATTTGGGGCATTGATTTTATGGGGCCGTTCCCGTCTTCAAGAGGGAACAAATATATACTCGTGGCAGTCGATTACTTATCAAAATGGGTTGAAGCATCACGGAACATTTCACTCTAGACTCTTGGAACGTTGCTCATCTGATGAATAGTACCCCATGTTTTGGCCGACTTTTGCAAACTACCATGCAGGAACTTCATTGTCAAGGGAATGTTGTCAACAGAAAAACATATTTTTCAAAGATGTCAAACATTATTTCTGGATGGACGCACCCCTTCTATTCAAGATTTGTGCTTGACCAAGTAATAAGGCGTTGTTTTCGGCAAGAAGCTTTGACATTCCTCAAAGCTTGCCACAGTAGACCTACCGGGGGGACACTACTTGCAAATACACCGCAAAAAGATCTTCGATTTAGATTTTATTGCCCCACAATCTACAAGGATGCCCAAGACTTTTTACACCCAATGAGACATAGTCCACGTCAAGGCAAAATTCGCACATGTTGAGATGCCACAAAAATCTATCTAAGTTTTGCCAAATCCTTGACATTTGAGGCATTGATTTTATGGTCGTTCCTCTTCAAGAAGGAACAAAATATATACTGGTGTCAGTCATTACGATAATCAAAATGTGGTAGAAGCAAAAAGCGCTCCCACCAATGAAGCCCCGAGTTGTTTGCAAATTTCTTAAAACTCCTCTCTCCAATTTGGTGCCCCTCCGTGCAATCAAAAGTGATCGCGGAACCATTTTGCAATGGACCAATTTCAAAAGTCATGCTTAAATTTTCAAAATTGAAGTCACTCATCGTCTCTCCTCAGCTATCATCATAAACAAGTGGAACAATTGAAGTATCCAATCGAGTGGTTTAAAAAGAATTCTTGAAAGGACCGTGGGCGAAAATCGTGCCTCTTGGTCGGACAAACTGGATGACGCTCTTTGGGCCTTCCGTACAGCTTACAAAACACCCATCGGGTACACTCCGTACAAGATTGTATATGGAAAGGCATGTCATCTACCGGTTGAGTTGGAGCACAAAGCTTACTGGGCCCTTAAGCATACAAACTTTGATATCAAAACCGCGGGTGATCACAGAAAAGTTCAGCTCAACGAACTTAATGAACTTCGTGATCATGCCTATGAAAACTCTTTGATCTATAAAGAGAAAACAAAGATAATCCATGACTCCAAGATCAAAAATCACGTTTTCAACGTCGGTGATCGAGTCCTCCTCTTTAACTCTAGATTGAAGATTTTCTCGGGCAAACTTAAGACCCGTTGGAGTGGACCATTCACTGTGACCCAAGTTTTTCCATATGGAACTGTCGAGTTATCCCAAAACTCCGGGCCAAATTTCAAAGTAAATGGTCATCGTTTGAAGCACTACTTTGGAGGGGACGTACCACAATTGGTAGTCCCGGATCTTCAGACATTCCCCAGATCGGGTCAAGCATAGCGACCTTAAACAAGCGCTTCGTGGGAGGCACCCCATGCTTATCAGTAGTGGTATTATGTAGTAATGAATAAGTGTTTTTGTTACCCGTGTCTTGTCCATGTTTTGTGTGTTTTGTGTTGTATGTCCAGGATTTCCCGAATTGTAAAGACTCTGGTGTTCACAGTTTTACCCTTCATCCACAAGAGTTTCACATCCTCAGCTTCATTTTGGGAATCCAGTATCCAAATCTAATCGACTAACGTTTTATCTTTTGGCACACTTAATAAACGGCCTTAGATTTACGTAGGTACCCCTTTGAAACATCGAGGACGATGTTTAGTTCTAGTATGGGGGGATCTTCGATTTGATTTTGCCTGCAGTCGTTGTTGTCACGTAATCCCGTTTTTACCACCAAAATTTTCGCAAAAATACCAAAAAAATGAAAAAATTTAAAAATTTTCAAAAATAAAATAAGTGTTTTGTCACAGTTTTGACTTTCCTAATGGGTAGAATGAGAATAAATTTTGACTCGATCGGGCGTGTTGAGCCCTAGCTTTGTCCCTTAACCATTTAATAAACGAAAGTTTATTAGGCTAAGCATTCGCGGATCCTTTTATTAGGGATTTTAAATTTGCGAAGAACGATTCCTCAACCTCGACCACCGCCACAATCATTACAAAATTTGCCAGGAGAGAACCAACCAGTACTCCCGCAACACACCACCACCACACCACACACACACTCCATCACCATAAAACGACACCAACCCAAACCCAAACCCGAGACAAAGTGCCCCCAAATATATTAACCACCCCCCCCGCCCCCCGCTACCCGCGGATTCCCCCCCCCCCCCCCTAGGCCCGCTGCCCCCTCGTCCCCCTCCACGGTCCCCAGGCCGTAACGCCCAAACCACCCCCGTTCCCTCCCCCCTACGCCACCACCCCCCCGGCCAACTAAAACTCCCCTTCCTTTCACCCCCCAACCCCCTGCAGGCCACCCCGGTCCCCCCTACCACCCCCCCCCCCGCAGGACTCCCCACCCCCCCCCCACCGCCCCCGCGCCCCCTCCCCGCATCCGCCGCCCTTACCCTCGTCCGCGGCCCCATCCCCCCCCCCCGCCCCCCCGTCCCCACCCCCGTCTTGACCCCCCTGTCCACCCCCCCCCCCGCCCCGTCACCTGCCCACACCCCCGCCCCCCCGCCCCCACCCCCCAGCGCCCCCACCCGGACCACCAGCATCCCCCGGCCGCTTACCCACCCCCACCCCCCCCCCCCCGCCCCACACCCCCCCTGACCCCCCCACCCAACCCCCCCCACTCCCCAACAACCCCCCCACCCCCACCCCACCCCCAAACCCCCCACCCCCCCCGAGAACGCGAGCCCAAACACCCCCCGCCCACCGCGCACCACCTCCACCCCCCCTAAACCCCCACCCCCACCCTCACCAACCCCACCCCTCAACCCAACCCACAACCCACCCCGACTCGCCGGGCCCCCCCCCAAAACCACCCCTTTAAAACATCGAGGACCCGAATTGTTAGGTTTTAGTTGTCTTTTTAGTATGGGGGTGGGGGTTAATCTATGATTTTGATTTTGGCCTGCAGCCGTTGTTATCAAATAATCCCGTTTTTATATACCACCAAAATTTTAGCAAAAATCCCACGAAAATGAAAAAATTAAAATTCAAAAATAAAATAAGTGTCTTATCGGCAACATTTTTAACTTTCCTAATGGGTTAGAATGAGAAATAAATTTGACAAATCGATCGGAGCGTGTGAGCCTAGCTTAGTCCTGTACCATTTAATAAACGAAAGTATTATAGGCTAAGCTTTCGCGTCTCCCTTCAATAAGGATGTTTATACATTTGCGATAGAGACAGAAATGATAGAGTTGTTTATACAAGTAGCGATGCTAAGCAGGATTATTTGGAATCTAAAAAGCTTATAATTGTAACATGTCGCTTTTTCTTGTCTCCCATAAGCCTTAACCTTACTAATAAAACTTGCTTAATTTGCTTTAAAAAATTTAAACCACATTTTCTGAAAAGAAACTCTTTCGAACGAAAAAAATCATCTTAGTTCAGCGTATATACATGAGCTTCCAAACGAAATTTATCTCTATTAACGGAAAATATTGTTGCAAAAATATATAATAATATATATAATATTATAAAGAATATAATATATATAATATATATTATATAAATATATAAAATATTAATATAAATTGTGGGCTGATAAAGGTTTACTGCATCTTGCCAGGCATTCACAATCCATGTTGGCAGTCTCAAAACAAGGCCCATAGTGAGATAATAAATCTATAGGTGTTATCAATAAGAAACCGTCATCAGACTAAGTCACTACATCTTGTCGGAGGCGTGGCCGATGTTGTAGTCATGTAAATGATGACGGTAGTATAGTATATAGCAATAAATGAAAATTTAATGGTTAAGATTTCTTTTTCTAAACTCAAGTATAATTTTAACTAAGAATAACTGCTTTAAACTCAAAAAGTTTTGGTTGCCGTCAGTAATTATTTCGAATTAAGTATCTCCGTGGGGTGTCAAAAACCTGGGCACCTTAACTGATCGAGGCAGGGACGTTTCCGAGAAGGTAAGGGTCAGTTACATGGAATAATCGCTCCAATGAGATCATTAATTTTTGATGTTTGCGCGCTTTTGAGTAGTGTTATGTTTTTGTTTATTTAGCGGTAAATCTAAGAAATTTGGCCTAAAAGGGTGGAGTATCCCGCTATTACATTGCGAACATTCTCCTGTGGGGTCTCAACCTGATAACCTAAGTCGAACTCGGCTGGGATCTATCGAGAATATGCTGGTTGGTGGGTGATCTAGTCTTTTCCCCAGATTTCTTCGGAAATATCGTTATGCACATAAACTATACTACTTTCTAAATTGTCGATCTAAAGTTAACTTAAAATTAAGCACAATCACACTAATTGAATAATTGTTGGGAGCGAAAAGTTGACAAGTCATAGTTATAAGTAGTGTTAGCATCTTTACTTGTACTTAGCGGTGATTTCGTTTTTACGCTTAGTTTGGGACTAGTGAAAAATCGGGGACGATGAATTTATCCGTCAGGACATCCGTAGATTATTCTATGGGCGCTTCTCATTCTATGATCCCAATGTTGATAAAATAAAGGAAGTCAAACATGGTAGTTAAGAAAAGAAAAAGAAAAATCCAAAAATATTAGGGATAGTTAGTGTACATATAAAAAATGGTGAAAACGGGACTTGTCGAAGCTATTGATTCTTTAGTTCCCCTTGACGAACACTTAGCTACTTTTCGAGGTTATTAGTCGAGGGGGATTGAGATTCTTGGTTTTCTTAAGTGTTTACTTCATAACATTGCGTGAGGACACGGCAATACCTTAGTATGGGGGATTTTGGTATGTGTTTAAATACACATACTTTTGTCCATGAAAAACGAGCTTAAATGACTAAAAACGTACCAAAAATACATTGTATTTGTATGTTTTGCATTTGTGTTGTGTAGGAAATGAATATCTGACAAAAGGACGAAAAACAAAGCCAAAAATGACAAAACTGAGCACGGGAATGTAAAGAGTGTGAAAAGTCAAAGTCAACCGAGGTCAATGCCAAAAAGTCAACAAAAGCCAACCCTGGGAAAGTCAACGGTCGAACCCGAAGCCAAAACCGAAGAAATTCTTAACGGGCCACCCTTAACCATTTAATGGGCCGAGGTAGCCCACTAAAGGTTACATCAAAGACCAAATGGGCCCAAAAAAGGCCCAAAACCCTTTTTTATTCCATCCGAGCCAAGTTTAAGCCGAAAACAAGTAGAGAGGGCAAAACTGCCAACCCCCTATACTTGTACCATCACAAGGACCTTCAATGCAATAAGTTAAACAACCCTTGAGGGCTTATCCTGCCATTTCCCAAAGTTATTACACCACAAGGACCTATTTTGCAATAACAATTATAACCTTGAGGGACTATTCTTGCCTCTTCCCGAAAGTTTTCCCTGATACTCCCCAAACAATTTTTCCCACCAACAAAACCCAAGAACAAATCACGGGCCTTCTTCCCCACAATTAACCTACAACCCCACCTTTATCCAGCGGGTAATAACTCACCCTCAACCCCACTATCTACCATTGGTCCCCATATACATTGCCATGATGGCAATTCTATCAATTTTAAGGTTTTCTACACGAATTGAAGGCTGGGATCAAAAGAAAGAAACACACTTGAAAATTAAGGGCTGAGATAAAGTGTTTGAACCCTCTCACACAACTAGCACACTTTGGGAAGCCAAGAATGAAGATAGTAGTATAAATAGAAGGGCTTTGTAAGCCAAATAGGCATAACTTAGTTTTTACTTTTCAATTAAGTCTTTTTTAGCTTATTTCAACTAATGTGTAACTTATTGTAGCTTTTAATTTAGTATTGTACTCTTTTCCAAGTTTAATCAAAGTTTAAGGTTTTTAAGTTAAATTCCAAGTTTGAATTTTAAATTCTAAGTCTCTAAATTGAGATAATATGTGTTAAAAATCTCTTATTACAACTTAATGATAACCTTTATTCAGTAAAAAGCCCAAAAAAAAAGTTAAGTAGTTAATGAAAAAAAAACCAAAAATCCACCCCAAAAATTCCACAGCTTGAATTTTGGAAGATAAGCCAAATTTGGAAGGGCTTATGGACAATACCAGCTTATCTTTGATAAGCTGGAGCTTGTAGACAAAGCTCTTAAGAGCTTATTTGCCCTTGTTTAGAGCAAAGGGCTTTGTAAGTCCTCTTTTCTTCATTTTAGCTTATTTTCTTGCATTTGCTTATTTTTAGCTTATTTGTGCTTATCTCCTATTCCAATGTGCTTATTTATGCTTATTATTGTTGTTTAGTGCTTAAAAATCAGGTCTTGTAGTTTAAAATCTCATTTTATAAGTTTTTCTTAAAATCTGTCATAATTAGCTTCTTAACTGTCATAATCTTTATTATCTTATTCAAGTGCTTAACTGTTGTTGCCTTTTACTTATTTTTGCTCAAAATGTATGTTTAGTAAGTAATCTTTAAGAGTCTTAGCTTATTTATCCTAAATCATCCTTAAAAAGCCCTTTTACATATCTAAAGGGGTGTTTGGGATAAGACCCAAAATGGGTCAAATTGGTTTATGTCATGGGTTGGGTCAACAAGTCAGTTTCTATTAGCTTAATTTAGGTCTTAAAAGTAGTTTTAAATAGTTTTTATAAGTTAAATCTAAAAAGTCAAGTTTAAATTAGCTATGTTTCAAATCTATGGTAAATTTGTGTTGTAGAATAGCTTATTTTGATTTTGAGCTCAAGGTAGTCATAAGTCCATATTTTCATGTCTATTTGAAGTGTTATATTGAGTCAAAAGTGCCTGCAATTTGTGGTCTTTGGTTTTGCAAATCTTTGTCAAATTTTGTCAAATCTTTTTAAAGTTAAACTGCCACTTTTTGATTTCAATTTCCAGTCTTCAAAATAAGTTTTTTTATGGATCTTGGAGCTCAAGCTCATTAGGAGCTTGTCTCTCCCTATTTTAGCTTTGTTTGCTCTTTTGAGCTTATTTTATGGCTTAAATCAAGGGCTGCATTAGCCCTTTGGGTCTGCCATTAAAGGCTCCCCTGGTGCAAAAGCCTGTTTTGACAGATTCTTTAAGCTGTCATTCAGCTTACCTTTTTCTTCCTAAAAAGTAATTTTAGTAAGCTTAAAGGGTGTGCTTTAAGCCCCTATAAGCCCAGCCATTGGGTCTCACTCTAAGGGTTTAAAAATAAGCCCCAAAAGTGACCCAAGGTCCTGTTTGTTTGACAGAATTGACCCATTTTGACCCAATTTGCTTATTTTGCTTATTTGTCTGTTTTTATTAGCTTATTTCTAGTTGCATTAGCTTATTAGGTTTAGTATACCATCAATCTTGGCTTATTTGTGTTGTTCATTTGCTTATTTGTTCATAGAAGCCAAAAAGAAAAGCAATTTGTGCCTTGTTTGGATCTGTATGACATAGCTCTTTCTATAAGCTTTTCTATAGCTTATTTGTCTTTCAAAATGCCATTTGATTCCTGATTTGAATAGGTTTTAGGCCAGTCTTTTAAGTTTTCTAGCTTAAAAAGCCATAGGATTCTGTCTTTGGGCTTATTTATAAGCCCAAAGTAGTCACCTTGTTTGTTTTACCTACTTTTTCATGTCAGATAGCTTATAAGCTTTTCTAAGCTTCTTTTTCTTTCATTTTGCTTATTTAGAGTCTGCATTAGCTTATTAAGTATAGTTAAGTCTAATTTTGTAGCTTATTTTCATTTTTATGGCTTTTTAAATCCAAAATTTCAAAAAATAAGCCCTTAAGGCTTATGAAAGCCTTGTTTGGTTTTAAGCTTAATTTAAAGTTTTTTTTGTTGTTTAAATTGCTTATTTAGGTAGCATTAAGCTTAGTGTAGCCTAATTTGTTGTGGGGGTGCTTATTTAAAGCTTATTGTGTTCAAAAATATAAAGGCATAAGCCTTTTGTAAGTTTATAAGCCACTGTGGGCTTTTGAGCTTATTTCTAGCTTATTTAGGGAAGGGAAAGTGGGAAGTCAGGGGGTGGTAGCAAGACTCGAACCCCCGAACCTCTACCACTCTCAATCCACCCTCTATAACACAACACACACTAATTAGATAAGAACCCTAACCGCTGCGCCCTTGAACGATGGGTCTTTTCTTGTAGACCCTTCGGGCACATTTGGTATAATAAAGGGTGTTTTGGCCCATATAGCTTGATATAGCTGTTTGGGCTATATTTCTCGCTATTTGATAAGCAGGATTCCCCAGCTTAATTTTTTCCTAGGACCAGTAACCTTGAGGCTATTTTGTGTGATTTTTTTCCCCAGATTTTTTTTAAAACGCTTTGATATTGTTATAATTTAGTTTCTTTAAAAACTTAAAAAATTATAAAAATAAAATATTAATCCAAAAAATATAAATCTTTTCTAAAATTTTCTTTCATATATTTGTAGGAAAAATATAAAGTTTCGGTAGGATTAATTTTCAAAAATTTATTTTTAAAGAACGTGATTGGTTCCGATCTGTCTGACTGCGTTTGGGTCAAACGACCTCCGTTTTAGTCTATAGATTTATTTTAAACTACGTGTTCTTTGTCATTTAGGAATCTATTTAGCTTTTAAATTGTTATAGGGTTTAATTTGCAAATTTAGGTTTTTAGCCTCGGTTTTTCGGGCCTGTTTAGGATTTAAGTTATTTAGATCTTTTCGTTTTTAGGTATATATTTAATCATTTTTGCAAATTTTAACTTGTCAAGAAACATATAAAACCAAGCCTAATCTTACATTTCAAACATCTTTTATCAATTCGTGATTCGATTTACCATTCAAGCACGGATTGGGACAATAACGACCACCCGGGAAATCATACTTCCGGACACCATATATATATATATTTTGGTGAACTTGACCAATCTTGTATGTAAAGGTAATTTGTTCAGAGTGTTTGGCTTATATTATATATTAAAAATTAATAACTATATTATTTTGACGAATTAGGCAATCATCTCTAACTCATGATAATATGATCATCGACGTCGAGGTACTACGAGTAGACGGGCAGAATGATCACAGTGGTACAGCACGAGGCAAAAGGGAGCCACCCGATCAGTATGGATTCAACATAAGGGTCTTGTCACGATAATGTACTGGACGGTTGTAGGAGCCACTGGACCTCAAGACCATGTCTCAGGATAATGGTGGTGCCTGACAAGCAATCAAAATCCCTTTTGAGTAGATTCTAACCATCGTCTTCAATTTCTAATTTTCTCTCTGTCTCCCTGCACTTAACTCTCAAATGATCTTCCAACGTAACACACACTGCTCCTGAGCGCCTAAAGTTGACCCTTAATTTTACTCTAAATCAGTGTCTAATTCTGCCAAATATCATCCATCACACTGAACCTTTTCATGGTGAGTGTTTAGTGTATAGCTCGGTCAAACCATTTGCTGAGCAGGCCCTTGACCTAGCGATTATGAGCGTTAACATCCCTTCCTAGTATAGGCCAGGGGTAAAAAACCTGCCGAGAAGACCACTTCTCCCACATAGAAAGGTAACCTGAGAATGGGCGCACAAAATATGGTACCCTAGTGATGGTACCAACAGTATCAGCCTCAGCCTCCTGCTCATAGATCAGCAGGATAGGAGCAACTGCCATAATCCTCGAACTCGGTGTCCTAGAATCGTTGTGGTCGGTTGAGGGGATCAGCCTCCTTATAAGGGTTGATGACCTCGGCATCATCATCATCATCATTTTCTTCCTCCATCTCTTCTTCCATCTTTGGATTTTCTTCCTCCATTTCTTCTTCCATCTCTGGATCTTCTTCCTCTTCTTCTTCTTCATCATCTTCGAGTATCCAATAACATAGGCGGATGTTGTTACTACTGCTGATGCAATTTACTAAGGGACAAAACACAAATGCAGGTTACCTTAATGGTTACTCCTGCACTAGACACTCCTATTGAGTGTCTAAGAACACCTAGCAAACAAAATCCAAGACTAGGAAGGCTTGGATCAAATTTTAACAATCAAAGAAAAAGGGAAAAACTCCCCTGGTGCAGGAGCTAAAAGATTAGGCCTTAACTTTTTATGATATGAAATCTAACTTGTGAAAATAGTTTTTCTACTCATTTTAAATGAAAATCAAACTGACTCAAATGATTTGCTCAACTTAATTTGACTTTAAAGAGTCATAACTGCATAATCCAAACACTCCTTAAGCTATTGACAGATTTAATAAAACTTGACTAAATGAAATCTAGCTAGAAAATCTAAAGTACCAGATCTCAAATAGCTTATAACAAGCTTAATAAACACAAATCAACAATTAATTAGCTAAACACTAAGATCTACAAACTTATATAATATTTTTGGCTTTTTACTAATTTTATGACAATTCAAAACTAATCTAAGATATACGCTACACTAACTAAAGATAAATGATCAATTAAAACTAAATAGCACACGAGATGACAATTAGAACAAATAATCAAGAAAATAAGCAAAATAAGCAAATAAGCAAATCTAAACTAGGACATTAAGAATAGGAAAAGAAATAGAAAACTAACCAATTGCCTTAGCAAAACAAAGGTAGAAATGCTCAAAGAGCTAATCAACAGCTCTGGCTTATCAAAGTTAAGCCAATGAAAGTCCTTGGAAACTCATCCTTTGCTAGTTTCCCTTCCATAAGTTCAAGGTCCAATAAGTCAAGGTTATTTAAAGCTGATTTTTGAAGTTTAAGTAGATTAAAGGATTAATTAAGCTCAATCCTAGCTTAGAGACTAAGAGAGCAAAGGCTAACTTAAGAAAATTACATGAAAATTTCATAAGCTAAAGCTCTAAAAAGCTAAACTAAATTAAGCTAGTAAACTTGTGGATCAAACAAGTTATAATCACTAATGCATTAAGCTCATGCCACTGAAACGTTAACCAACATATTATAAATATGTAATCAATTGCCCCACAACTAGGTAATATTGCAATATACCTAAAGAAATTCTCAATACAAAATGTCCTTTAGGGGTGATCGCGCCATGGATGTCACAACCCCAGACAGGGCAGTCACGGCCCAATAGATCTACTTAATGTACTAGCGCTCACCCATCATAGGTAATTAACAGTGCATGAAATTAGGGGGCCTTTTTGCAATAGGTACTTATGCAATTAGTTCACAATCGGGACCAGCATACCGAAAATCACTTGTGTTCAATTTATAAAACTAGCATGTATCTCCCTCGCGGGGTTTATAAAAACATTTATAAGTAGAAAGGCGAGGCTATGAACTCACCGAGAGAACAATTAGATCAGAAGTATGACGAGTCTCGAACGAGCGGGAAGTACTCCTAAGCACCTCCTAAAAGACGTGACGCGACTTAGTACGTAGAAAGAAACAATACGTAAAAATTAAACAAGTGATCATGAGATGTGTTTCCGAGATAAGCATGGCATTCCACTAGAACTTCCCCAAATCCTTTTTAATCCCAAAATGACTTATGATCTGGTCTTATAGGTAAATAAACACCTACTAAGTTTCGGCTTTTAATTCTTATTTTATCAAAGTGTACTATACGTTTTTTTAAATTTGAGACTAGACGTAAAAACTCAGTTTCTAATTTTAACTTGACTTCATGGACTCATATCTCCTAGCTCACAAATGTTCTAAATGTGAGGCTTTCACTCCTAGAAATCTCTTTGTGTCTAGTTTCCAAAAATGTAAGACTCATAATCTACAAAGTTTCAGAACTATGTGAAAAGACTGTTTTACTCCTGGTTACCCAAAACAGAAAGTTTCCAAACATTTTACCCTTTACGAAAATGGCCATAAATCCCAAAACATGATAGAAATGAAGGTGAGGCCAAAAGCTATAGCTTCCTTAAGATGTCTACCACTGACCCAATCTTTAAAACCTAACCTTTTATTGCAAAAACTGGGATTTTAACTCGTTTTCTAATCATAGGTCCAAATTTGACCTATTTTCTTATTTTGACCATAACTCCCTCATCCCAAGGAGTTGGTTGGGCATCCAACTATCCTATGATGCCAAGACATGTATCTTTACAGACATGTATATTAATCATAGGCTACAAGCCAAAATATTTCTGCTATAACACGTTTTTTCTACTGTTTCAAAACAGTCCCAAATATTTACTCTAAAACCTATCCAAACATCAATCCTAATTCTAACCAATCACATGCAAGGCCATACCAAGCTCTTAAACACAACTCATACATCATATAACATGCATTTCCAGAATCAAACATCCATTTTTATGGATCAAAATCAAAAGAAAAATTAAAGATTAAGAAGTAACCTTACTAGACAATGGTTTAGACAAGAAAACCAAGACCAACAAACACTTTCTTCTTGGTTGGGGCTGAGTTAGACCTACTCCAACACCCACAATCTTGACTCACAAAGGTTCAATACACCCTCAATAACAAGAACTCAAGATCCAACCTAGTCTTGATTAAAACCTTCCATTAAAACTTCAATAACTTCTTCAGAAATTCAAGAAAAACTACCAAACTTTGCAAGCAACTCTAGGATGATGTTATGATGATAAAAAGGAGAAGAACAAATTTGTAAGATGATGGTGGTGGTGATGCTAATTCCGGCAGCAAGAAGGCCAAAGAAAGAGAGATTTTTTTTAGAAATGAATGGTTTTGCATGTATGGGGAGAAGAAAGAGATTGAGTGTTTTATAGAAATGAGAAAAAGTTGTGAAGTGTTTGTGTGTGTGTGTAGACAACCGGCCATAGGCCCTTTTGATATGAAATAATATATATATTTTTTTGATTTTTATTGTGTATGATTTAATTAAAGTATAGTCTAAGTATAAGTTAAATAAAGGTAAGGTTTAAGGTAAAACGCGAGTTTTAAGCAAGAAATTTACGTAAACGCGAAACACAACGGAAAATGAAAATCATGTAACTTATAATCATCGGGGAATATTATGAGATTATTAAACCACTTAAGGCACGAAGACGGAATAGATTTCTAAATACGGCTCACGTAAAACTAAGAACGGGAAATTCTTACTAAATCGGGTAAACGTAAAATTAATGACTTTGCTTAAAAATGAAAATAGAAATAAAGTTCGGAATAAATAGTGACCTTAAATATGGAATGTTACATTTTTATATTAAGATTTTTAACAAAAAAGAAAGATCTAATTGATTTAAAAGTTTAGGGACGACATTGTCGTCCCAAAGATTAAAAGAAAACAATTTTCCACAGCGCAAATAGCTAAAGGAAAGTCTAAAAATTTGGAAATTAATTAGGGACGACATTGTCATCCCTAAACACCGAGGTACGATAGTCAACTTTCTGTTAAGAAACAAAGTTAGAAAAGTGGGCCATGTGCCGTTTTTAGGGACGAAATATGTCGTCCTTAAATTATTTAGTCCCTGAAAGTTGAAATTCTTGTAGTGTGATTCGTATGATCTTTTGAGAAGGGAATACCGATTGAATTCTTTAATCGACTTTAGGGTTTTTGGGACAAGTATGGGACGAATGGAAAGAGAGGAGAAGATGGTGTTTATATACAACCACAAACCTTAATCCTCTAGCTTGTTCCCTACTCTAAGCTATTGTCTAGCAATCCCTTACTTCCTAAAAAACGACTCCAAGGCACCTCCTAGTCCTTACCAAAATCGGCCAAGAAAAAAGGGAGGACCAAAGTTTCTGTTTCTGACTTTAAAGTCACTCTTTTTTATTTAAATGCGTTTAAGTTAGTTGTAAACGTCTAACGATAACTAACGGTCATTTAAATACATTTCGTGAAACATATTAAACATTTACTAAATATAACACGTATATATATATATATATATATATATATATATATATATATATAATAAACGTACTCTTCGTGTATTCGTGTGTGCCCCCGATATGCTCACGTATTTCTAGTCGTATAATGACGTACGTAACGACCACATTCCAACAGTTGCCACTTGAGAGTTAGCTTAGCACATTACATTATACCAATAATGGAAAGCGTCTAGCAACACTCCATTGTTACCAGAGATACTTGAGTTATGGTTTCAAGAAACATCTTAGTATAATGGTTATATTACTTGCTATTATCATCCCTTTGTTACGGATACCGTTAAACCATAGATATGCATCCTAACTCATTCCATATAGTTTAACCATTTAGTTTCTCGTTATAGAAGTTAATTCAGATCTACCAAACGTAATCAAGAATCATCTTGAATTACACTTTGGGTGCGGCCATACAATTATCTAATTGATTCTGAAGAGGGTCCAATGGTATATTTTTGCACATATTAAGTGGAGTAACATATTCTTTATTGACTGCAAGTGTCGTGGATGCTGCTTTACATCACTTCCAAAAATAGTCTTTATAACTATTGTAGAATACAATTAATCTTTGATCTATGAACCAAAAACTAGAGAGAGAAAGTGGGAGGAAAGATGTATTTTTCTAGTGAGAGAAAGTAGAGATATGAAATGCATTAAGTAAAAATGAAACATACAACCAATCAACCACCTCTCCAAAGCATGGAGATGTGTATTTATACCCTAATAAGGCCGGCCATGGATGGGCTTACATTCACTTTCCATGGGCTTTTCCTAACTTGGCCTATTAAGGTTCTAAAAATAACTAAATGAGGTAACGATTGTTATCTATGGAGTGATCGACACTTTCCTAGGAATTTCGTATTCCTAACAATCTCCCCTAAGGGAGGTCACTCCATTTTACAAAAAACTTAAACCTACCATATTATGCTTTATCATTAGTCTTGAGCTCGTTTAACTTCAATCATTAACTTTTGATTTGATGTAGTGATCATTGACTTTAGGTTTGAGCTTGTTCCTTTATCTTGACTTGTAAGTGAAAATGTGATCTTGAAAACCTTGAGATCATCAACTAAGCAAAATCTCGTTTCACCATCTTGTAAACTTTGCCATCTTGTAAACTTGTGACTTCTGGACCGACATGCTCATACCTTTCTTGATTTGTTGACTTGAAAAGCTTTAATGTTGCATCTTTCTTGAAATACTTTAACTTTAACACTTCGTCACTTCGAGAAAGATGTTCGGTATCAGAGTGACGGAAACTTCTTTGAACTTCTTTGACTTTAATACTTCGTCACTTCAAGAAAGATGTACGGTATCAGAGTAGCAAAAGTCTTGAAACATGTACTTGAGCTTTCATGATGTCTTTATGTTTGTCGGTCGGGTATGAGCATGTGGCTATGAATCATGACTCATCGGGAATCAGCTGCACCAATCGTCGGGAGTACCTGCAGGTTTAGGTTAGTGATAATCAATAGATATGGACGAAAGTATCTTTGTCACTTCGTCGAATACGGTTTCAATAACCATGGTTCCCTGTTGATCTTGACAGGATTTCTAGCTAAAGTATATAATCTTTCTAATACATTTGCATTAGATTCATCAAACTCAACATGTTCTCATTACCGGAACGTCTCAAAGCAGACAGCATAGTAAGAGTGAACCAGTGAGTTACTGTCTCACCAATTGAAATAGAAAAAATCGATTTAAAAATCAATCAACGTGTCACTTGCTAAAGTGATTTTGTTACACATCGAGAGTGTTAATCATTTCAAAAATTCATCATCAATCGTCAATTCATAACCTGGAACAAGTTTGATTCTTATAGAATCGCACCATCATTTCTTTCCAGTTGTCACAAGTTTGATTCGTATAGAATCGCATAAGTCACCTACCATGAGCTTGTTTGATGTTGGCTCAAGCAGGATTTCCATCTTCACTGTGAATTATATCACTCGGATGTTCTGGCAAAATCACAAGGATAATGTGTAGGACTCTTAATATATATCTTGTTATTCACATTGTGTGACTTAGCAAGCATAATTTGACAAGTGTCCTAATGAGATTTATGGATGATCTCTTTTGGCTCTAGACTCAATAGTGCACTTTGATTTTAGTGATCAGAGGCTAGAGCAGACTGCCACCTTTTTAATATCAACTAACTCGGAATGAGAAAGCTGATAGAAATGCGTGTAATCTCTGTGAGAAATGAAACAAGAGTCTGTTGAGAGACCTTGAGTGGCTAGGGAGGGTTGTGCATAGCATCACTGGGTCCATGACTGTCTTCAATGTCAGACAACAACTTAGTATTTTCGACAGATTATGTATTGACCCGGTTTCTTCCTATGTGTATGGAGGGCTTCTTTCTTTTCACCCTTTATCCTTACATTTCTTTTTCATTCTTCAACCTCTTCAATGCTTACCGAGATAATGCCAAAACGAGTTGACTCGTGATGGCACTGTTGGGATTTAACATACTAGGTAACCAGTTTAGCTACGAGTACGCAACGGATTGGATATAGTTTTAGCACAAAAATTAACTCTTATTAAAGTTAATAATTATAACATTAAAAGTAAATAATTACTTACCTTTTGATCTTGATCTTGAAACAAGTTAAGCAGTTAAATTACTGCCTCTACGGCTGCTCACACAAACACGTCAACCGAGTACTAGTTGATTGCTAGTCTACCTTCACAAACCAAACACCTTGTATTATACCCGAATCCAAATGCACCACTTGAGCTTGAACTGAAAATCAATAACCCAAATAAACCCTAATTCGGTTAGGGTTTTAAACCGAACCAAAAATCCTAGAACCGAATAACAAGAAAACCTAACTAGGGTTTATTGCTTCAATCGAACTAGGAAACCACCAATGAGCACTACGTGAGAATCTTGGATCACCAAACAAGAGAAACAAGAAAACCGAAAACACCTTGGAGGGGATCACTATAGGAAACTAGAGGGGGGTTGAATAGTTTACCGGTTAATTTGACCGTTTTAAAACTTTGCTTATAAAATGCTTTGATTCGAGTTGTTATGTCCATCAATCTACAATATGAATCACACTAAACTATCTAATGTAATGGAACTATGTTAAACAATAATAATATAGAGAGATAGAGAAAGAAACGATCAAACAAGACACCAAGATTTATAGTGGTTCGGTTACGAAGCACCTCTTCGTTCCTACTCCACTCCCCGAGTACTCCACTCGAGATTTCACTATGTCAACAAGCTCCCTTTAGGTGGAGAAAACCGTTTACACGTCGCTTACTTTCTTTTCCGACACTAAGCTAGATGTCGAGTCCTAATCTTAGCTAGAACCAATCTAAGACTTCACTAAGTCTTTACACACTCACAAGATATATACTCTTGGATTGACACACAATCTAAATCACAAATACACAATTTACACAATTGGATCTACACACAATCTAATTTACACAACAACACAAAGTTAATATAATAAAGACTTGTGATCTTGAGGAGGAAGAAGGAGATCACTTAATAACAATTCGTATGTAGAAGAATACGATTGTTCTTCTCTTGCACTTGATTAGAAGAAGAAGGGAGGAAGAAAGAATTAATCACTTGAAACAAGATCAAGGTATGTTAGTGATTAAGATATGTGTTTTAGAAAGAAAGAAAGAAGAGAGAAAAGTAGATTTGAGAAAATTCGTGGCAAGAGGTTCTGTTTTTCAGATGGGGTGACCTAGTATTTATAGGAGACAAAAAGAGCTGTTGTGCTGACGGCAGTCCCGACGGTCCCTAATATATAAGGGGGCCGCCAGGCCTATAAGGGGGCCGCCGTAGACTACGCTCCTCTTTTTGTCTTTTTGTGGGAAAGGTGTTATCTATTTTAGAACCTTCTAGTTTGGGGGTAAAATCTGGTTTCAAATTTATTATTTTAATAATACATTTTAAAAAATATAAAAAAGATTCAGAAAAATACAAAAAAATAGTTTTTAGTTTTATAAAAAATAGCTTTAGGTTTACATCCAGAAAAATCACTTTTTAGATCTTAAATTTCATTTTTGAGCTTTTATTTTAAATTTTAAAAATAGGATTTTAATAATAAAAATAGTTAAAAATAGTTTTCTTTGCTTTTATTAAGTAGATATAGATTATCAAATCTTTTATTTGCTTATTCAAATCATAATCCAAGCTTAAACGAGGTTTCAATTTCACTAGTCGTTGGGGAAACGACCCGGGTGATCATATTTATCCGGTAACATACATATATTTTATATTTTATATATTATCTTTGTAAGTCTTGACTTTTTACCTTGGTTAAAGGTGAATAGTTGGAATTTACCTAAGTATTATTATTATTATTATATATTTTATAGGTACGTAAAACTGCAATCAATGCTCCGCTTGTTTGGGGCACCAAGGGATTGATCTTACGAAAATTGTTTTGCTACAAAACAAAGTTAGAAGTACAATTGCAAGACAAATATCTTTCAAGTTAACACATAATATATATAAATTATCAAAAGAAGAGTTTCATTCCACCAACAAGAAACTCATACATTAGCACATTCAATTAATACATTCATGCAAGATAAAACTAGAACTAATACAAGATAAAGAGAAACAATACTACATAAGTCTTAAATGATTCATGATTCATAGAGAATGACTTTTTAAGCAAAAGGTTTGGGGTTTCACGTTTATGAAAACATTTAGATATTTTTAAGGTGGAGGTGGAAAGTGTGAAGTGATTGCGGTAGTAAGAAGATATTCAAGATGAGCAAACATGATATTCATCTCATCTCTTAGGGTGAAGAAAAGGTTTTGGTTGTGAGAACAACAAATGCAAGTTGACCCATGATAGTCATGATAGTTGTAGAAAAAAGGATGACCCATGATAGGTGGTTGAGGTTGTGGTTGAGACGGTGGTGATGGAGTGTCATGAATATGATCAAGAGGAGTGATTGGGGACAAAGAAAGTGTGATATCCAAGGAAGGATGACTTTGAAGTGGTTGAGGATTTAGAGGTCTAGGAGAAACATCCAAAATGTTATCAAGCAAGGGGTTTAAGTGATGAGGAGAAGTTGGTTCATGTGAAGATGGTGGTGAAATTTAAAGTTTTAAGTGAAAGGAAGAAGATGTGTTTTCTTGACTTGATGATGTTTGATTAGTGGATGTGGATTTTGATGGTGCATTTAGAGGAGTTAGAGATGAGGAGGTTGTTGTAGGAGAAGATGTGGTGGTGATATCTTCATCACTAGATATATTGACAAATATTTGTCTAGGAGGGATTATGGTGAGTTTGATTTTCTTAGAAGGATTAGATGAGGAAGCATTGGTGGAATTCATGGTAGAATGAGGTGATGAAGATGATGATAGAAGAGAGTTCATGATTTAAGGTGGAAGAGATGGATTGAAGAAGTAAGGCATGGGGTTTGAAGTTTTAGATTCGAAAAGGTGTTTGTCAAAATGCAGAAATTATAGTTGTGCCTAGATAGGATAGTGGTCAACTGCATAGAAATTTAGAAGGTCACAGTAGAAGAATTCGTTACCTCTAATGGCGGTCCCTTAATTACCTGGCAGTCCTATATATATTGGGGGGCCGCCTAGTATTTTAGAGGGTTATTTTCTGGAGACAGAAAACCTTTTCTAGAATTTCCTGATATGCTTGTATTTAAAAATTTCTAAATTTCCCTTTTTCAGTCAATCCTATCTCATCATGAATCATCTAATACTTATTATCCAACTTTACAATATCAACTATCTTGAGTTCTATGAGGGAAGCATATGTAGGCAAATTTTATCAAAAGATAAGCATGCATAATATCATATATATATATATATATATATATATATATATATATATATATATATA
>BQNB010117520.1:0-21158 GCA_026074375.1 Tanacetum coccineum
ATCTCCTTAGCAAGAAAGTGAATCCATTAATAAAGCACTACTGACTGATTATACAGTCTGTTTTTCAAGGGAACTCGAATATATATTCGTAAGAGAAGTTAGACTTGGGTCCACCCGTTGAAAGAATTTGCCTAGGTGCGTTCCGTAGAAAGACTATGAAAGATAGACTACCAGCTTTTTCAAGCTAGAGTTGATTCCATATGAGAATCGGTAGGTGTTCAGTGATCTATTGACTCTCGAAGGGGGGAAGATGCCAAGAATGGCCGTGTCTATGGGGATTACCAGTCTTAGCAAGAATCTGTTGCAAATGCATGTGAGGGAGGAATGCCTTCATTCAAATTTAAAACTTGTCGTCTACTTTTAGGAAATGTTCGGAACAGGGTACTTACTATATTCAAACTTTTTTCTTTTAGGAACAAGACGAGATCTATAAGGATAAAAATGAAAAGTCTTTCGCAATTCTTGAAGTGCAGAGGGTACATAACCATTTTGTTACTGATCGCCGTAGGTCTTTTTTTTTATCTTATGTGTTTTTATGTTATGGGGCTCGCTTGTGTTGGTACAGAAATGGCACAAATTGCGGGCTCCATAGGGGCGAAGGGCCTATCTAGCAGGCTTATCTCGATTTTTTTCAGAAAAATCGGGTGTCCTCCTACTATGAGGGTCGTTCTTTCTCTTAGTATGGCAAAACTCTGCGTTTTTCCAGATATGCTTTTGAGCATGGATTCGGCGAAATGCACTCACAAACCAGAAGATCCAGAATTGCGCTAGGGCCTACCGAAAATGCCGCTAGAAAGGGGAAAAGCGTCTCTTCCTAGTCTAAATAAGCTTCCCCCATACTCTATGAACAATAGATTCAAATTCCAGGCAGGAATTCGTTACATCTTAACGGAAGGGCCCCTGTTATGTAGTTTTTTCACTGAATAAATAAGAGAGAGTGGGAGGGTGGGTCTCTTCTCATTAGGCCCGCTTAGATTTTGGTTGGGGCACGCCCCACTGAGGTTTTCTTAAGAAATCATATCAGAATGCTATTCTCCGCTCATCCATCGAAGAGAGGAACAACCCTAGCTGAGCTTTCACTCCTCGATTCAAGAAGAGTTCAAGGGTAGGAGGAGAATAAGAGGTTAGCAACGTACGAACGTTTTCCAAGTGAGCCATGAGAGTCTAGGTTTTGCGAACTAGCCCGGACCGGAAAAGAAGCAAGCCCTACCTTAAAATGTCCCCAGACAGCCAGCCCTCACCAGGCTGCTAGCATTGCTAAATGCTCCGCCACGAAGCAAGCTCTCCCGAATACGACAGATGCAGAAGTGGGGAAGCCGGAAGTGGCTAAAGAAGTCGGAGGAAGAAAGTAGTTGGACAACTGTATACACGAGGGTACATTAGTCTTCTGGGAATTGGCAACATTGACAGAAAGGGGAAAGGGTAGGAATACACTTTTTTAGGTGTAGCTATACTAAAGTAGTTGGCCTAACCTTCGGTTCCCGTAACCAAGTTTTTCTTTCTCATTCCTTATGTACTTTTTCTTACTTCATCCATACTTTTTGACTTTTTCTGAAGTGTGGGGCAAACGGCGCCCTCTACTTCTACTTCTAACTAAAGGCGAAGAGCCGGCATTGCAAGCAAATAGAGAGCCTCCGCCCGCTTGATCGGTTGCGAGCCGGAAAGCGTACCGGCAGTTTGAGTCGCGAAAGGGCCGCTTGCTTCACTTCATTTTTCTATAGAATCTTGCTTCACTTCATTTTTCTATAGAATAAAATAATATATATAATTTCATTCTATATCTATCTATAAACAAAAAAGATATATATAATCTTTTGATTTTTCCAATTGTTCATTCCTGGGGAGAGGAAGAAGCAGATAGAGCAAATGCCTCATCTTTCCGTTCGCTCTTCCCGAAGTGAGCGAATTGCATGTAGAGATCCGTAGGGGCTTATAGTTTAATTGGTTGAAACGTACCGCTCATAACAGTGATATATTTGTGAATTTATTATTTCATGTAACGTTTATGTATAGAATAGAGATAACCAAAATTCGAATAGAATTAGTTGTGTATTACTTCATTCTTTTTAAAATTATTTTCACCAGACAAAAATACATAGTTTAAAAGAATGCATTTATTATAACTTTAATTTTTGAGAAGTCACAATAACTTTATGATTTATGAAAATAAACACTTATTATGTGATTAGAGGAGTATTATCCTTACCGGCTTTTTAATTGATTCTGATATAAAAGGTTTACAAAAACATGTAGTTATCATATCTTATTCCTTATCAAAAGTGAACTAACTACGTTTCATCTAAAGCGAGCCACATATGCTAACATGTTTATCAATATTGTTGCTATTAACGTGATTGAGTTATCTTACTTTTTGTTTATTGGTGTTTAGTCGTTGGTGCATAGCATGAGACACACAAGTTTGGAGGTTCATTTGTTTTTATTACTTTGTGGACACTTGCTACTAAATCGAGTTGAGTTAGATGAAGATAAGCTTTAATACGTAACCCAAACATCACGTTATTCTGTCGATGTATGCAACAAACCAAAGTCAACTTTCTTCCCACAACAAATCTTGTTTATCAACCCCTCCCTGAATTCCAGGTTTCATATCTTTTTAACCCACAAAAACCCATGTCTTAAAAATGGACAAAATCAGCTTGTTACCAGATGACGTCATCATTCACATCCTATCATTCATCCCCACCAAACATGCTGTTGCAACTTCAATCTTGTCTTCAAGATGGGTTAATTTATGGACTTTTTTACCATTTATTGATCTTGATGATTCTCTTTATCTAAACCCTTTAAACAAAGATTCATCATCTTCTTCTCTCATGTTTCTTGATTTTGTTCAAAGGGTTTTGACTTTTAATCAAACTCAAACTATTCTTAAGTTTAAGCTTCATATACATGCTTCTTCTGGCAACACTATGTCTAGGATTAATGGGTTTATTCAAAATGTTGTTTTGAGAAATGTTGTGGAGATTGATTTAGGAATATTTGTGGATTTTCATGATGATGATGATAATGATGATGATTGTTGTTTAAGGATTGAGAATACCGAGTCTTTGGAAGTGCTTAAAGTTACAACTCTCAATGGCCTAAAGATGCCCGCTTTTTTGGGTTGTTTTCCGCTTCTTAGGACATTTGATGTCAAGGTTTCGCTTTATGAATCGGGTGATGACTTGATAACAAATTTGATTCCTTGTTTATCTGGTCTTGAGAAGTTGTCCTTTGTTGGGGATTTAAATGATTGCACCGGGGAAATTTATGTTAATATTGGCGGGAAGGCGTTGAAAAGCTTGGAGTTGGAGTTACGGATCGATAATATTGATGATTGTGATGCTATGGTTGTGATTGATGCACCTCATTTAGAGTACCTTAGACTTAAAGATGGGTTTTTAGCTTCGTATTTGGTGAGAAACAAGCCTGCGATCAGTGAAGTTAGTATTGATGTTGGAGAATTTGATGAGGAATTTCTCGAGTTTTTAGAGGAGGTGGGTCCTACACGATGTAGTCGTGTTATAGAGCTTTTGCACGGGATGGTTAATGCTAAGTTTATATCGGTTTCTGCAAATACCTCAAAGGTTAGTGGTTGATGTGTGTCTTGGTAACGAGTTACTGTAAAGATGTAAACCACTTTTGCTCATGATAGGTGACTTTTTTTGGTTTATGTTTTGTTTAGGTCATTTTTTCACAGAAATGGAACCTGCCGCTGTTGCCTTCTTTGACAAAATTGGAACTAACTGTGCACACTAGTTGTTGGATCCTACTGTTACACTGGCTTGAAAGTTGCCCGAACTTGAAGGTTCTCTCTTTGATAATAAAGGTGAGTTTTCATATACTTTGAAAGCATTAAGTTGTGATTAAAATTATTTATGGGTCTAGGGATTACTTGTCGAAGACGTGCAATTTAGTTTGGCAGAAATGGGATATTAAATATACGGATTCATGAATAGCCCAAAATTTGGGTTATTCTCTACTCTGATAAGGGGGCGGGATTACAAAAGTTTAACCCTCTCTTTGACTCTGGTTAATTATCTAGAGGACTTAGCATCCGGTGTATCTTCGATAACACCTCCTCAATATAAGTTTCTTCTCCACCGGACTTGGCATTGTCCTCGATCATCTCGCTTTTTATAATACATAAACTCTTTGTGGCATTGATCAAAGCTTTTTGAGTCGCTGTTCATATACATCGACCCGGACGCGTTGCTGGTGTGCTGTTTCACATTTTGATTTTTGTTAAAAACCTCACCTTGCCTTTCTTCTGAGTTTTATTCACCGATCCCATTATAAAGCTGTACATGAGCATGAAATCTTTTAATAAGATCATATAAAACTATAAAAGTGAAGATTGATACTATCGGTGACAAGTGTTTTATTAACAAAATTGTAACACTTGTCATATGACGATGAATATAACAGACTTTTCTCAGAAAGTTAATGAAATCAAATAAGCGAACCATGAATCGGGTCTCTATAAATCTCCAGTGCTGAGACAAATGAAATTACTAGTATTTCTTTTGGATTCTGATTTGGACCAACTGGGCCAGCTGAAGACCTGAAGTCGTTATAAGGGAAAATATGTTTTTAGGTCATTTTTTCACAGAAATGGAACCTGCCGCTGTTGCCTTCTTTGACAAAATTGGAACTAACTGTGCACACTAGTTGTTGGATCCTACTGTTACACTGGCTTGAAAGTTGCCCGAACTTGAAGGTTCTCTCTTTGATAATAAAGGTGAGTTTTCATATACTTTGAAAGCATTAAAGTTGCATTGATTAAATTAGTTATGGGTCTAGGGAATTACTTGTCGAAGAGTGCAATTTAGTATGCAGAAATGGATATAAATATCCGGAATGAATAGCCCAAATTTGGGTATTTCTCAAACTCTGATAGGGGGCTGGGATTACAAAAGTTTACCCTCCTCTTTGCTCCTGGTTAATTAATCTAGAGACTTAGCACCGGTGTATCTTCCGATACACCTCCATCACATATAAGTTTCTTCTCCACCGACTTGGCCAATTGTCCCTCGATCATCTCGCTTTCTAAACATACATAATCTCTTTGTGGCATTGATCAAAGCCTTTTAGTCGCTGTTCAATACCCATCGACCCGACTCTTTGCTGGTGTGCTGTTTCACTTTTCGATTATTGTTAAACTCACCTTGCCTTTCTTCTGAGTTTTCATCCCGATCATTATAAAGCTGTACATGAGCATGAAATCTTTTAATAAGATCATATAAAACTATAAAAGTGAAGATTGATACTATCGGTGACAAGTGTTTTATTAACAAAATTGTAACACTTGTCATATGACGATGAATATAACAGACTTTTCTCAGAAAGTTAATGAAATCAAATAAGCGAACCATGAATCGGGTCTCTATAAATCTCCAGTGCTGAGACAAATGAAATTACTAGTATTTCTTTTGGATTCTGATTTGGACCAACTGGGCCAGCTGAAGACCTGAAGTCGTTATAAGGGAAAATATGTTTTGTTAATTTTGTGATTTACGTGAAGTGGAGTTCTGAGCAACTTGGATAACGTGTTTTGTTGTTGTTGGTAGGCCTTAGAGCACACGGAGTCGTGGTGCCAAACTCTTGGTGCCAAACTCCAAAAGTGGTGTCACGTCAGCAAAATGGAGTTTGGCACCAGAAATGCCATGGCACCAGAATTCAGTGAGAGTGGTTTGGCACCAGAATTCTGGTGCCATAGCATTTTTTTTTGGGCGTTGATGATAGCGGCGTCGGCCGCATCCATCCCGCGTGTGTCGATTTGTAGCACACGCATGTCCTCCGCAATCCTTTGAGATTGGATCAACCGCCTTCGGTCTTCACTCTCTCTCTCGAGAACGGTCATTTTGGCTTTGCGGTCTAACTCGTATTGTTCCGCCATGAATTCTTGATACGCGGCCGGGTTTGAACCGGAGCTAGCGGTCGAGTTAGAACTCGTACGTTGACTTTTAGCAAGTCGTTGCAAACCGGGTGGTCGAGGCAAATCATCATCTCCAAAATGCTCCGGTTCCTCGTCGGTGCCCAAAAGACGATTTCTTCTTTGCAAAGTCGAATCGGGGTTTGTCCACTTGTGTTTGCCTTTCAAAAAAAGCCAAGCACTCCGGTGCTTAAACTCACCCCCCACGGTTGCATCATACAACGTGTGCACCCTCGACATATGATCATCATCATTCTCCCCACTATGAACCGCGGTTTCTTGCACCAATTGATTAAACTTGAGAACCGAGGCATTCATTGGAGTCCACTTACCCGTCAACATGTTCTTGGTACGCTCCGTGAAGCCTTTTTTCTTCGCTTCCGTATTGTACACATTTTGGATTTTGTACCAAAAAGTATCTCGCTTTTGATCACACCCGGTTTTTGGATCCTCGGAAACTTGAATGAAACATTCCGCCAAAAGCAACTCCTCATCTTGAGTCCACGCATTACGAATTCTTTTTTGTTTCTCAAGTGGCGGTTCTTTTTCTTTGTTTTTTTTGCCTTCGACTTCAAACGAACGCCGCGGCTAGGCTTCGACGTCGGGGTCGGAACCGGCTCGTCTTCATCTTCGGTATCTTCGACTTCAAGGTGGTGCGATTGTTGCTCGGAATGTGGTTGGGAAGTGGTGAATTGGTTTGGTAATTGTTGTGGTTGTTGTTGGTGCATTTGTTGCATTTTAAATTGTTGAAACATCAACAATTCTTCTTGGTTAGTAAATTGAGGTTGGTAATTTGGATTGGGATAGTAAGGCATTTGGTTGAATGCCGGTTGAGTGGAGGAGCCCGGATTCGAAGACGACCCCGGAATTTGGTTGGTTGGGTCGTTAAGCATACCGGAAATCCAATTTGGTAGGTTGGGGTTGGGATTGGGATTCATTTTTTTTTGAGTGAAAAAAATAGAGAAGTAGAGAAATGTGAAGTAGAAGATGTATTGAAAGTGTGTGTGAAGTATGAAATAAAAAGGGGGTATTTATAGGATTTTTAAAGGGGTAAAATTGTGATTTTTGGGGTATTTTTTTGAATATCCGCTCCCCCTAACGGATAGATTTAAAATTAAAAAAAAAAAATTGAGTTTGGCGTGGGCTGTTAGCCACGGCGCGAAGACCCTTGGCGCGAGCCATGGTGTCGTGCGCCGTTGACCATTTTGGCGCCATGGCTTGGCACCAAGCCAACAGCCATGGACTCCCTCCCCTCTTAGATTAAATAGTAAAGGGAGCAATATGGGTGTACCCTGATCAGAATGAAGCCAGTAAACTCAGTAAAGCGAACTATTAAACCTTACGATAGAATTTAAAACCATTCCCAAACTGGTCCCCATTCCTATTCAACCCTGCAATTAAACCCAATCCGTTAGTAATTCTGGTTAACTAGCCAGACAAACCCTAAGTTTCGTCCCATGAAACTGCAACTGTACTCATTCTGGGATACCTCTTTTTCATGAAAGATTGGGAATATGTGTCACACGGCAACATGGTTTAGGTGACGGATCAAAGCATTCTTTGGGGGTAGAATCACCTTATTTTAGAAAGTTTAAATAAATAATGTTTGTACTTATTGATTGCAGTTATCATAATAGTATAATAATCATCTTATTTTATTTTTAGAGAATCTAGCGTGTTGTTTGCAGTAACAATACATTTTGGGTGAAACCCGTTCCACCTTTCCTTTTCAACCGAAGTTTATTGATTTTACCCATTTGACCCATGAAAGTATCGTAAGTAAATGGGTCGAAATCGCTACCTTTACTTTTTAGCTAAAGTTTTATCCAAGTCCATGGTCGTCAATCATCATCATAAGTCTTGAGGGTATTGACTTATATCATTGAGACATTTGAGTAAATAGTTGTTAAGAGACTTGCATTAAACCATCACCTTGTCAAGACCTCACAAGAGTCTTCTGTTTTTTCCTGTATTGGATGGTACTACATACGTCTGACAAATTGTTTGAAACTCATATGAAACTATGGTTTTCTATAAGGTGCTGATGTAGGACCACCGCTATTCCACCGTTTGTCACTACTACGGGTATTTAAGACATTTAGCAAATAGTCAACCAGTATATAATTATCAAATTCAGGATAGGCTTATAAGACTTGACAATAATTAAACACTTACACTAAAGTATGCCTAGTGAACATGCCTATGAGAGTACTCATTTAGATCCCCGAGTTTATCCTTTCTATCTTCATCAATAGCATTTCTTACATTTGAATATCAGTTGAACTCTAATGTTAAACTATGTCGCTTGTCAACAATGAGAATGTTAATTCAGGTTCACATGATATCGCTGTATATTATCATTGGTTGACTGATGAGGGTATTTGATATGTTTCACAATTAGTCATGGACTTATGTCAAACTACTTGCCTTGTCAAAGAGTTTTCATGGGACGAAGACACAATCACATTTGTACACAGCTTTACATCACAATATTTAAACATAACAGTCACTTTTAACACTTCCTGGATGAGGAATTTTTTGGCGGTACCTTAACATTTCTCTAAACATTACTAGGAGAAACCGGTAGATGACTATGACATAATGGAAGAACTCGAATTGACTAAGCCAGATAACGTGCCATCTTGCTTATCTTCACACATAAAAGAGATAGAGATCAAAAGGCTTGGGAAAGTTGAAGAGGAAGAAATGTTGAAGTACCTCTTGGATAATGCGAAAGTGTTGGATAAATTCACTGTCAATTCTCGTGTATATATTAAGGACGGAATACTCCAATAAGTCCTGCTTTGATATGTAAAGTTTTCTGTGGATCTCATAATTGGTAAACTCCTTTGGTGAGTTAAAGGGTATATAAGTTATGAGGTTATAAAAATGGCATCCACTTCCTGCCATTATGGAGGATTTGGAAGGTACAGCCGTACAGGACTGTATATTTGAACTTATTACTTTGTTTTCGTGGATAAATATAATTTGTAGTCGATAATGGATTGTGTTGTTACCCAGTACGTCATATTGTTCGAGCACTCTTCTATTATGACCATTTTTTTTTGGTAACCATAGTTTCAGAGCTTTTACCATGAGTCAAAAAGCTTTAACATCAAGTCAAAATATTATTGATTGTTATGGTCATTATTTTTGAACATGAGTCTTGGTTTTTTGATTACATAATTATTGGACAGCAGGCAAGCTTTTGATATATTTGAAAATTGAATCATATGTTAATGATGTAGCAAGACTGCATATATGAAACACTTTTCATTTTCAATCGTCAAGTACCAATGGGTTAATACTATTTACCTTTAAACGTAAGTACACACGTTTAATATTATTTACCGGATGAATAACATGGACAAACAATTTGGGAAATGCTCCAAGACTTTTATAAGTTCAAACAAAACAACATGAACATACGCGATTTTAGAAATGATCCAAGACTGTTTACTCTACCAATTATAAGTTCAGCCAAGACTATATTCCACAAAAGGTGTGAATTGGCGGAAGCACCTTGATCCCGTGTGTTTTTTGGCATCAGCTATTGTCAGCCAAGACTATATTGAGATGGAAATGAAAGTTTAAAATTTCTCTACCAATTCTCTACCTTTTTATTCCGCTCATCTACCAAACAATAAAATTTGTAACATTAACATTTCTCTTATCCCATTTCCCTCTACCAAACATACTTTTAAAGCATCTTCACACCATAAGACTTGTGTCTTTGAAGCCTTATTACCACACGTCCTCACACCCACACACCACACGCGTCCTCCTCGTTACACACACCCACACACCACGCGTCTTGGAGAAAAAAGAAGAAGTCGGTTGTGACTTTGATCGAGTCGTGGGAGCGTGAAAATGAAGCCAACAGTAAAAAAATGCCTTTAGGCATTTATTAAATAATACAAGAACCTTTTAAAATTTATATAATTTTTATCCATGTAAATACCCCGATACATTTTCATTTTTATTCACACTTTCTTTTTTTATACACTATAAACTTCACATGTAAAACAAATTGATTCCGAACAATTCATGTTTACATTGTGCGACAACCAGCAATTTGAGGTTAACGTTTATTCATAAAAGAGTTGAAGTTATCAACATCCTGTCTAGAAAAAAGAGAACCACTCTTTTCGTTTTCATTACGAACAATGTTCATGCCTCCAAAAATTATATATTTACCAGCGTATTGATGCATAAAATCACCAATTCTATTCCACAAAATAGCTTTGGCCAACGAATCTTGAGGAACATACATCTTTATCATTAAACAATCACCAACCGTATTTCTCTAATGCCCTTTCACAATAATAAAAGTGTCATCACACCAAATATCATCTTTAATAAAGGAGTTCGGATCTCACATAGAAATCAAGCCTCCCGATCTACCACGAGCCATACTACACGCAAAATCAAAATTATAATTACCGCACATGGATTTAAGACCAACGGTTTCAAGGCGCGTCATTTTGGATTCTTGAATACCAAGAAAATGAATGTTATGCTTGAAACATAAGTCTTAAATCCAAACACGTTTTTTTTATTTCTTCGTACCAATGCTATTAATGGATAGAATGTTCATTTATCAGCCATATGCACGCCAATCCCGTTGATTATTCTTTTGATAGTTTTTTTTACACCCTATAACTTCAAAACCTAAGGAATCTCCTACCTCAATAATTCTTGATAATTCTTAAATAAGAAAAACTCCTTTTCTTTTGGTATCTAGCAAAAGAAGCAGAGCACTTACTAGATGTTCTTTTCATATGTTCAAAACCTGGAGGGCGACTTAGGTCCGAGGAAACCCCAATTTTAGGAGATACGTTGTTGATGTCGTCTTCCCGTTCGTTGGTCTCTTTGCTGATTAGATGTTGAATTTCGTTGCTTGCCAATTCGTTTATAGTCTCTTTCAAGTCATTCAAGTCGTTCAAATCGGTCAAAGAATTTCTGTCTATAGAATCCTCCACCTTTTCCATACCATTGACATCTATGTTGTCGGAGGAATCAAGTGTTTCATCAACAATATTTATGTTCCATGTTCCTAACTCATATACATGAACATCATAATTCACCCCGTGTACTTCAACTAACACTCTTTCTGAAACAAAATTCCGCGACTTAATAGAAATACAAATCCTACCTGAACTCATTTTCGTTGATTCCTCATCTTCAATAAACATGAATTTGCCAAACATATCTGCTACTTTCTTGTATGCATTTGATCCCCAAGCACATAAAGGAAGATCACGAATCTCAATCCAGATCATATGTTCATCAACTTTAAAGGAAGGTGTAGCAATTTTGATGCAAGAATAAAGACTCTTTAAGAAAGCATTAGATTCGAAGTTATGTGCTGATGAACTCGAAGGGAATTGAATCCATATCCAAAGGCCCCTAACATGATGAATTTTCAATTCCGTAAAACCTACATTCCTACATATCACATACATATTACTCATTGAATTCAAGTGTTCCATACCATTGACATCTATGTTGTCGGAGGAATCAAGTGTTTCATCAACAATATTTATGTTCCATGTTCCTAACTCATACACATGAACATCATAATTCACCTTATGTACTTCAACTAACACTCTTTTTGAAACAAAATTCTGCGACTTAGTAGAAATACAAATCCTACCTGAACTCATTTTCGTCGATTCCTCATCTTCAAAAAACATGAATTTTCCAAACATATCCGCTACTTTCTTGTATGCATTTGATCCCCAAGCACATAAAGGAAGACCACGAATCTCAATCCAGATCATACGTTCATCAACTTTAAAGGAAGGTGTAGTAGTTTTGATGCAAGAATAAATACTTTTTAAGAAAGCATTAGATTCGAAGTTATGTGCTGATGAAATCGAAGGGAATTGAATCCATATCCAAAGGCCCTCAACATGATGAATTTTTTTTTGGGTAAAGGGTTTCCCCGGTAAATTGTATTACACCAAAAAATCATTGAAGTACAAAGGATAAGGGTGAAGTCCCTTATCTTAGTCCAAAGAATGGACACTTACAAGCAACAAATTGCTACTAATCAACTCCCTACATAAGAATGACATGCCATTCTTATGACTACCAAAATAAGAAACAACAAAATAATAAACATCCATAATAGCCCACATGTTCTTATCAACACTTCCACATAGGAATCGCAATCCACATCCTGATGAAAAATTGATAGACCGTCATGCAACACCATCATCAAGAGCACATAACTCCAAATCTGTAATAATTAACGAACCCTAACTTCCAAGCCAGCATCATTGTATATTGTATTAACATTAATTAATGTAGTATGGAAGGCTGAACCCTCAACACCCCAATCCTGATGCAAGAGCCACTTAGGCACGAACTTCCCAATTGTCTTTGTAGCAGCCTACACTTTAATCACATCAACACGCACCCAATTGCAGCAGCAGCCAAAACACGAAACCCTAATATTAGGGTTTTGACACGAATAGTTAATTGTTTACCTTAACCCACCAATGCTGAGTATAGAATTGAAACACAACAGCCCAGATGACTGATTAGGCAGCAGGTTAATCAAAGCCTTAAACTATACAACTAAACCCCGAACAGTCACAATCACCAACAGGTATCAAAAATTAGAGGTAAGTGAAACCCTAAAAGTTAGTGTTCCAACCGCAGCATATGCCCTAATCCATACCAGCCGCCAATGATATGACACAAGCAGACCAAGACAACATCCATACCAGTAGCAGATGCTACTAGTAACCACCAAAACAAAAGGATTGATAAAAGCAATAAGAACCCTAAAATTAGGGTTTCGCATTACGAATCAGCCTTAAATCCAACCCCCATCCGATGCATCAACAATTATTAATATCCAAGAAAGACTTGTATATTAACAACCTTGATAAGAATGCAGCCCACACATAACTCAGATCTGGTAAAAACACGTTCTATGGTTTTTGAATAAGAATACCCTAATAAACTTGAACTTACAAACTCTCTAACCCACGGACAATAATAACAACCCACTTAATAGATCAATACTTATAACACCTAAGGATTACAATCAGATAATAATCCAAACCCTAAAAATTTAAGGTTATGTTCTACATTAACGAATCATGAAACCAACCCAAATCAGCAGCAACAATAGATAAATCAATGATAAATCAGAAGGATAAATCATTGATAATACACGATAAAGCACTCGATGAACCCCTACAGCATATAAACGAAGCCCTAAAGGGATCGTATAACGACAATTCACGTAGCACCCAAGAAAACGATTATCAATAAATCGATCTTGATAAGATATCAAGAGTAGAAACGTTTTTGCAGCAAGGTTTTAGAAGACGATTACGGTATATATAGCAATAGAAATTGACCTTACAACACAACCAGTCAGATCCTTAATGAATTAATACAATAATCAAAGATTAAAGGAGTAAAACGAATTGAATAGAAAGAATTGAAACGGATTGGATGGTGTTGTAAGGTCGGCCAAAAATCGTCCCTAGTAGAGAGAGTTTTTTAGGGTTTAATTTCGTAAAACCTTCATTCCTACATATCACATACATATTACTCATTGAATTCACGTCCTTTAGCGTCACCAATAAAACCATAGTTGGGTCTTCAACATTAACGAGGTCTTGATCATCGAGGACTAAAACTCGGATATTAGCATTTGTTGAAGAGGTGTCCACAGTAGGTTTTGCAATACCATTTGTTACATAAGCAAACGAAGGAAGATCATGGAACTTCTCTTTTTTCTTAAGAGGGATGTTATTAGGGTAACTACTAGGGTTCGGTTTAGGGTTTTTGTCTTTTGTCGTGATGTTGTGGTTGAATTAGGATCCATTAGCAGAGGTTATTTGAGAACAAGCAACTGATGTGTATAAATGATAACTGTGACACCCGTGATTTAATCATGTTAGTCATACTTTTAGAGTTGGCTAAGTGTTTATATGTGCTATATTTGTGATATATGTGACTTTATCTGTGTGCATTATTATCATTCTGGGGTGTGTGTTCATCTCATTTTTGAATGAGTTTGAGATATTTGAGGGTTATTTCCATTTTTGTTCACGTGTAGTGACAATGGAAATGAGTGACGTGTTTGCATGCATTGCTACGTCAATATGTGGATAATTATTTTTTTGGGTAAAGGGTTACCCCGGTAAAGTATATTAATCACAAAACGTTTAAGTATAATGAAATGTGACTACGTGCCACATTAACCTCGAGATAATCTTGAACTACCCTAGCCATGATGTGACATGCCACACCAGCTACAAGCAAAATAAAATTACATGACTCACATTATGAACCATATAATCTAAAACTAGAAGGTATCTTCCATAACGCAAGAAGGTTTTGCACCCTAATCACGTTCTTGAACCTGAATGAAGCAAGCTTAAGACGAACTGTAACAATGATTAAATCTCTAATCTCTTCCGGGGTTCTTTTAGCATTCTTAAACAACATGTTGTTACGTTCACGCCATATATAATAGGAAGAAGCCACAAATAACAGTTTTCCCACCACAGCCTTGAACGTGCGTTTATTAGCCAATGGTTGTAACCACATCAGAATTTCATCCAACTTGGGACGCACCAAGTCCATATCTGCATAGTTACGCATAAGACACCAAATCTTAGCAGAAAAGCCACATTCGAAAAATAAGTGTTCATGGGAGTTGGTAATGAATTAGCCACATTTGAAAAACAATATGTGGATAATTATATGTTTGATTAATATGGAAAGTATTATATATTATAAATGAATTAGGTTCGTGAATTTCGAGAGTTAGTAATGAACTTTCTAAATATATAAAGTATTTTTGGGAAATGAAAGTTATAAATAGAAAGTTAGTATATAGTTTTCATGCACAAAAGTTAGTATATATATATATATATATATATAAGAAAAGAAAAAAATGTATTTGATCTAATCACAAGTTTAGTTAGATTAGGATTCTATTTAGTTAGCATAAATAAGAAAACCCTAGCTCATTTATTTCCTCCCCTTCTCCCCTTATGTGCCATTCGACTCTCCCTTAAGAACAAGGAAGACAAAAATTTTGATCTAAGAATTGTGGCGTTAGGAGCAAGAAGGTAAGCTAGGTAATGATCTAACCTTGTCATCCTTTTCAAATCATGTAACAATTATCATGGTGGATCATTAGGGTTTAAAACTTCTGTAATTAATGATGTTATTATCATGCTAGTGCGTTTAGGGTTTGATTAGGGTCATATTGGTGCAAACGGTTAGGATTAAAACATGTTAATTTGTAATTTAGGGTTTGACAGATTTTTGGGTCGTGTTCAACGAATAATACCTTGATGATAGAAACAAGTTAATAGGTGAATCCTATGCCTAATTTGTAGTTCAGAGAGTCTAGTTTTCAAAAAGTCTGGCCTCGAAGGTTTTTGAGGTCGGGAAGTTAGTCAAATGGTCGTTGCAAAAAAAGTTGTCAAAACAGTAAATACGGGTCAGATTTGGGTCAGAATTAGAGAGGTAAAACCCCTATTTAAAATTCGAATTAAGGTTAGAAAAAACATAGAAGTCAAGTTCTATATGTCTATTAACTTCACCCTAAAATTTAGCTTCTGATTAGTTGTCTAAGTATGGTTAGCAAGGTTAAACATTTTAGTAGGCGTTCAGATCCGAATCTGGGTACTTTTGAGTTGGGAATTTATTTGAGGAATTTGAACATGTGAATAGCTTTTGGGGAATATGAGGTAGTTAGTAAACACCTAAGTATACATAGGTGATTTATTTGAGAATTTATAAGGTTCGGTAGATAAGGGTTGAAAGTTAAAAACGTGACACTAAAATTCTGCGTTTTCAGGTAAAATGTAGTTAAGTAGACTTATGAGTAAATGAGATGGTTAAAGTCGGGCATGGTGTCGGGGTGACCCATGGAGGTATGTAAACCCCTTAGACATCCATCATATTATTGTTACATCCATCATATGATTGTTGCATGGGCTTAAGCATTTGGCTTGGTCGCGTGTAACACGTTTATATTTTATTGTGTAGTTTTGTGCTAAGAAATTTGGGAAGCTGCGTTGAGCATTAGGTGAGTTTCATAGTCCCTCTTTTTACATTGTTTTTAAATTGGGATGGAAATGATGCAAATGGTTTTGAAATGTTTTAACTGTTGTGGTTATGTGATTTAATTAAAGCATGGACATTTATGTGGCTATTATATGATATGTGCTAAATGTTTATGTGTTGTTGGATCGGAGGGTAACGTTCCTACCCAATACTGTGTGATTCGGATCGGAGGGTAAAGTTTCTACCCATTACTGTGTGAATTCGATCGGAAGGTACCCATTTCAGTGTGATATTTTGGTGTGACTTGGATCGTGGGACACGTTTCGTCCTGATTTTGGTTGTTTTGTACGTATGCATGTTAGCCTGTATAATAGCTAGCTTAACTATCCTGCTATGTTCCGTTTTATAAATCACTGTAATTGATTGAAAGTTTGAATAGTGTGTCGTAAACCTATGACTCTCACCAACCTTTGTGTTAACGTTTTTAAACATCATTTTCAGGTGAGCATCATGAGGATCTTAAGAATAAGAGGAGTGGCTAGAGAGACCATAGGCTGCTTGCGAAGTTTAAACTCCTAGTTTATTTCATGCATGTATGAATATTGAATGTTGTTGATTTGGAACTGCTTAGGTTTATTTTGGATGTTTTGCATGTCTTGGTATTGACGTGAACCCCCTTTGCTTCAATACAAGACGCCAGTTATCTTTTATGCTTGTTTGGGTATTTTTATGACACTTTGTGTCTATACTTTGTTTACTTTATGCATTGTAGTTCTCTATATAGACACCATTGTGTTGTGATGATATCCATTCTTGTTACGCCTCACGTTTCAGCCTTGGCGGGGTGTGATAGATTGGTATCAGAGCCTTTGGTTATAGAGAGGTAGGTGGTTGAGCCTAGACTATAACCTAGGAGTCCTTCATATAGATGCATTTTAGGGCTTAAGTGTTTAGTATTATAACTATTATGCTTCCCCCTAATTGCATAGCTTTTATTTTCTCATTTTGTCTAATTTTCATTTAGTTATTTTGTCTACCATTATTGAATAGGTTTATACTACGTCTTAATAAATTTAGCCATGTCTCCCCCTGGGACATAAGTAGTTCGTTGGGGAATTGCCATGCAACTGGACTTAGGCTTAATGATCCAAAGACTGGAATTTGGTTGAAGCGGATTAACCGCAAAATCCGAATACCTATTGACCTATACCCATGCCGAGTCGAAGAAAAGCTGACTATGAAGGAAGTTGATGGAGAAACGATCATGAAGTTGGAAACGAAAATGATTGCAAAGGATGGCACTGTCTCCAAATTTCTTGGAAAGTTTCCTGGATACACGCCATCGAAGGAAGAAGAAGAAGAGCCTGAAAAGAAGGGATAGAAGGAAGCTCCTGAAAAAGGGCCAAACTATGAGTTTTTGAGTTATGCAGTATCCGACAGTGATTCAGATCTCGAGTCCACATCAAGGAGTGAACCCAAGTGTAATGAGTTGGAAGACACTTGTGAGAGTGAAGTTCAACCCAATACCTGACTATCTGTCTCGTTCTAAGTTTTAAGATTTTAGTTGTTTGACTTTGGTTGGAGCCATGTTTAGGAATGTCTACTTTTGGTTATTGGATTTTGTTTAAGTATTTTAATATTATAAATTAAGTATTTGCTAGATTATTTCTGCGCGTAATGAGTTAAATGATTTGAATTATGTGTTATGTGGTGTGTTAACCTTAAGAAGTGTCGTCATAGGAGGGAGTACATTTGTGAAAGGGGGAATCTATAATTATGGTGGCCAACATAAATATACATGCGCCACAACACAAGTGGACTTGCAATTATGATTACATGGATTAATGTTGACACGTTATATGTTGGTTATGCTTGTATGTATATGGTAATGTATAGAGTATGATAAGGTTATGAGATTGGAAATCCTTATTATATCGTCTAATGTATATAATTTTTTTTCTTTTATAGAAATGACTCCATCCCGACGAAGCGGTCCTAGCAACAAGGAGAACCCCGACATTGCTGCTATCATCGTGCAACAATTGCAAACCATCCTTCCTCAAATCGTCACCCAAGTAACCAACAATGTGAACAATGCAAATGCTAATGGTGGGAATGGTGGGAACAATGGATGTTCTTACAAGACATTCATGGCATGCAATCCTAAAGTGTGTGATGGAAAAGGAGGTGCTAGCGGATAAGATGTACCATGATCTTCGAGATATGTACTGGTGGTCGGGAATGAAGAGGGATATTGCTACTTATGTTAGCAAATGTTTAACTTGTTTAAAGGTGAAGGCTGAGCATCAAAGGCATTCGGGTTTATTGCAACAACCCGAGATACCTGAATGGAAGTGGGATAAGATCACTATGGATTTTATCACCAAGTTACCTAAGACGAAGAGTGGGCATGATACGATTTGGGTAATAGTCGACAGGCTGACCAAGTCGGCTTATTTTCTGGCGACGCGAGAGGATTATAGTACTGATAGATTGGCAAAGTTGTACATCGATGAGATAGTCGCACGATACGGAGTTCCCGTGTCAATTATTTCAGATTGAGATGGACGGTTTACATCACATTTCTGGCAAACATTGCAAAAAGCTTTAGGGACGCAATTGGATATGAGTACAGCTTATCATCCTCAAACGGATGGACAAAGTAAGCGTACGATTCAGACTTTGGAGGATATGTTAAGGGCGTGTGTTATTGACTTTGGTGGCAATTGGGATGTTCACCTACCGTTAGCTGAATTCTTTTGAAATAATAGTTATCATTCGAGCATTCGGTGTGCTCCGTTCGAAGCATTGTATGGAAGGAAATGTAGGTCTCCCGTTCTATGGGCGGAAATTGGTGAAAGTAGTTTGATTGGACCTGAACTGGTACAAGAAACAACTGATAAGGTAGTGTTGATAAAGGAAAAGCTCAAAGCGGCGAGGGATCGTCAAAAGGGCTATGTTGATAATAGACGTAAGCCGTTAGAGTTCGAGGTTGGAGATCGTGTATTATTAAAGGTGTCGCCGTGGAAAGGCGTGATTTGTTTTGGAACAAAAGGTAAGTTAGCACCAAGGTATGTAGGACCACTCGAGATCCTTGAAAGGATCGGCCCTGTAGCTTGTCGGTTAAGATTGCCCGAGGAATTGAGTGGTGTGCATGACACATTCCACGTGTCAAATTTGAAGAAGTGTTTTGCGGATGCTAATCTGCATGTGCCATTAGATGAAATCAAGATCGACAAGACTCTTCGTTTTGTTGAGGAACCCCTAGAGATTATGGACCGTGAGGTTAGGAGTTTGAAGCGTAGTAAGATATCACTTGTGAAAGTTCTTTGGAATTCAAAGCGTGGTCCCGAGTTCACTTGGGAGTGAGAAGATCATATGAAGTCTAAGTATCCTCAGTTATTTATTGATCGTGTTGTTGAACCGGCTAGTTAAATCTCAGGACGAGATTTCCTTAAGCAGGGGATACTGTGACACCCGTGATTTGATCAAGTTAGTCATACTTTTAGAGTTGGCTAAGTGTTTATATGTGTTATATTTGTGATATATGTGACTTTATATATGTGCATGATTATCATTCTGGGGTGCGTGTTCATCTCATTTTTGAATGAGTTTAAGATATTTGAGGGTTATTTCTATTTTTGTTCACGTGTAGTGACAATGGAAATGAGTGACGTGTTTGCATGCATTGCTACGTCAATATGTGGATAATTATGTGTTTGATTAATATGGAAAGAATTATATATTAGAAATGAATTAGGTTCGTGAATTTCGAGAGTTAGTAATGAAATTTCTAAATATAGAAACTATTTTAGGGAAATGAAAGTTATAAATAGAAAGTTAGTATATAGTTTTCATGCAAAAAGGTTTATCAATTTTACCAAGATTTTTGTAGGAAATTAAGGTAATGTAAGTAATTGTATAATTAATTAATAAAAAAAATGTATTAAATGGGGGGGGGGGGGGAGGGGGACGATCAGTTTGTAAAAGAAAAGGAAAAGAAAAAAATGTGCATTATCTTAAAACAAGTTTTAGTTAGATTAGTCTTCTAATTAGCTAACTTATCTAAAAACCCTATATATTTTGATCATGTTAGAGTGTTTAGGGATTGATTAGGAGCATAATGATGCAAACGGTTTGGCAGATTTTTGGGTCGTGTTCAACGAATGATATCTTAATGATAGAAACGAGTTAAGAGGTGAATATTATGCCTAATTGTTAGTTCAGAGAGTCTAGTTTTCAAAAAGTCTGGCCTCAAAGGTTTTTGAGGTAGGGAAGTTAGTCAAATGGTCGTAGCAAGAAAAGTTGTCAAAACAGTAAATACGGGTCAGATTTGGGTCAGAATTAGAGAGGTAAAACCCATATTTAAATTTGAATTAAGGTTAGCCAAAACACAGAAGTCAAGTTCTATATGTCTATTAACTTCACCCCAAAATTTAGCTTCTGATTAGTTGTCTAAGTATGGTTAGCAAGGTCAAACATTTTAGTGCGCATTCAGATCCGAATCTGGGTACTTTTGAGTTGGGAATTTATTTATTTGAGGCATTTGCACATGTGAATAGCTTTTGGAGAATATGAGGTAGTTAGTAAACACCTAAGTGTACATAGGTGATTTATTTGATAATTTATTAGGTTCGGTAGATAAGGGTTGAAAGTTAGAAAAGTGACACTAAAATTTTGCGTTTTCAAGTAAAATGTAGTTAAGTAGACTTATGAGTAAATGAGACGGTTAAAGTCGGGCATGGTGTCGGGGTGACCCATGGAGGTATGTAAACCCCTTAGACATCCATCATATGACTGTTGCATGGACTTAAGCATTTGGCTTAGTCGCGTGTAACACCTTTATATTTTATTGTGTAGTTTTGTGCTAGGAAATTTGGGAAGCCGCATTGAGCATCAGGTGAGTTTCATAGTCTCTCTTTTTACATTATTTTTAAATTGGGATGGAAATGATGCAAATGGTTTTGAAATATTTTAAATTGCTGTGATTATGTGTTTTAATTTGAGTATGAACATTATGTGACTGTTACATGACTTGATGTTACATGTTGATTGTGATTTACTTGCATGTTCTATATTTGGCATGTCAAATGTTGTTGAATGGATCAGATGAGTACGCCTACTCAGTTTTGGAATGGATCCCGATGGGTACGCCTATCTAGTATTGGAA
>BQNB010117521.1:0-11339 GCA_026074375.1 Tanacetum coccineum
ACTATTCATCTCAGATACATTTTTGAAAAATACATTAGTTAGATAAAACTTTTAATTACGAAGACGTGCTCGAAAGAATCACTAAAATCGGAGTTAAAACGAAAAAGATATGACTTTTATGAGGTTTACGATAATTAAATTTATAAAAATAAATTTATAAAGTGTATGAATAGTAAAAATTACTGTTCACCGGTGAGTTGAAAATATGAAAAAGTAATATTTTGATACCTCGTCTTAATATGAAAGCGTGGACATAAGAAACGTACAAAACGAACTTAAAACGAGAAAGTTACGCCGTTTTTACTAAAGTGATATTTATAAACGTTTTTACTTTATAAATATGATTTCACAAATACAATTAGATGGTGATCTAGCTATATAGAATTATATATGGTCTTAGTTATTCAAAGTATTTAGTACTCATACGACCTATACTTAATTAGGTTGCATTCGGACACTTACGTGACGCATTTTCTGATATACTTGTTATCCATTCACTCAAGGTGAGTTTATAGCCCCACGTTTTACTTGTTTTACATATACTTTACAACTTTTAGGGTGAGAACATGCTTGTTACCAAATTCATTTACATGATTGGTTTGAATTCATTACATGTGCATTTACAATTCGTTTTACAAACTGGTCTACATACTCAATTACTTATTTTAGGACGAAATACATTGCTTGTTTCACTTATTTTTGAAAACAAGGACATTACTTTACTTTTACCCAAATGATTACGGATTAGCTTAAGCGGATTGAACTGTGAATTACTCAGAGGGTAAGCGTGAATGTTATGAAATAGATCTATTCGGGTGTGACAGCCCCGTTCGGGTGATTAGCTATCACCGGGAAAATGAACGTTATAGAATGTCGGAGCACAACATTTACACGAACACGAACAATTACGATGCCTTAAATAAAGTGGCATATATATGAGTCTACGCAGCAGTTTCATGAACTTAGAGTAATCAAAATCATTGTTTTATACACATAGGAATAATTACGTTGCCTTGTATAAAGTGGCAATACATACTTTGAACAATGGGGGTCCAACTATACATACGTTTTTGTGACTATTTGGGGATTGAAATGGTCATGCATACTTTACAACTCTTTGGTTTATAACATTCATACTTATATTTTGTGACTATTTGGGCATTGAAATGGTCATGCATACTTTATAACTCTTTGATTTACAACATTCATACATACATCTTAGGGATCATACAAGGATTGAAACAGTCATACATACTTTACAAAACTTTGGTTCAACATTTATAACAAACCTATGAACTCACCAACTTTATGTTGACCCTTTTTAAGCATGTTTTTCTCAGGTGAATTAGATGCTTGGCTTATGTGATGTGTATTGGAGTCTAAATAATTCAAGATTTCTTTTCAAACAACACAGTTAGAGGTCGTTCTCTCATGACTTGAGCAATGGTATTATGAAGTAACGCTCCCGGAAACATTTTCTGCTGCGACCCATTTTTGGAGGTGTTACAGATTGGTAATCAGAGCCAAGGTTATAGAGAACTAGGTTGCATTTTACCTAGACTATAACCGTTTTACAAACATTGCATCATACAAAAGGGTTTTAACGGGACATACACATACTGTTTGTTGCATTAGTTGGTCGTACTAGATGCTTACATGATTAATATACTTGTTTATACTGCATTACGTATATTACTACACATGATTTAGATATATAAATATATACTTATCTTCTCCTAAGTATATTTTACACTTGTTTATATAGGAGTTAGCTATATAAATACTAGAACATTTCTCAAGGCATTACGAATCACATGATGGTCCAAAAATACTTACACGACTTTAACATATTATTTCGCAACATTTCACCTTTGAAGCACGAATTTTAGAACTAGACTAATCTTATTACTCTTCTGATTTTGAAGATAATGGCACCAAAGAAAAGAACCATAAGGGCATCACCAGCCACAACAACCACCACCACCACACCTGTCACAAATGCCTAGCTTAAGGCACTGATTGACCAAGGTATTGCTGATGCGTTGGCAGCACGCGACGCTGACAGAAGCGGGAATGGCAATGACAGTTGTAATTCAGGAACGGGCAGTAGAAGGACATAACTAACTACTTATGAGTGTACTTACATTGATTTTCTCAAATGTCAACCATTAAACTTCAAAGGCACAGAAGGAGTTGTCGGTCTATCTCAATGGTTTAAAAGAATGGAGTCTGTTTTTCATATCAGTAATTATGCAGTTGAGAATCAAGTCAAGTTTGCTACTTGCACTCTCCATTTAGTTGCTTTAACATGGTGGAACACTCATGTCAAGACAGTTGGTCATGATGCCGCTTATGGTATGCCTTGGAAAACACTCATGAAAATGATGACTAACAAATACTGTCCTCGAAATGAAATCAAGAAACTGGAAATAGAGATTTGGGATCTAAAAGTGAATGGTACGGACTTGACAAGTTATACCTAACGCTGTCAGGAATTGGCTTTGTTGTGCAGGAGGATGTTTCCCGAAGAATCTAATAAAATTGAAAAATATGTCGGTGGTCTTCCCGACATGATTCATGGGAGTGTAGTGGCATCTAAACTAAAGACAATGCAAGATGCAGTTGAAATCGCAACCGAGCTAATGGATAAGAAAATCTGCACTTTTGTTGAACGCCAGACAGAGAGTAAAGGAAGTTTAAGGACACCTCAAGGAACACTCAGAACCAACAACAACAACAGAACAAGAGGCAGAACACTGGCATGGCTTATACTATAAGGACTGGTGAAAAGAAACAATATGGGGGATCTAAACCCCTATGCTCAAAATGCAACTATCAACACGAAGGTCCATGTGCTCCTAGATGCCACAAGTGCAATAAAGTCGGCCATCTGGCCCGTGACTGCAGGAGCACTGCAACCGCTAACAATGATAAGAATCAGAGGGGGAATGGGTCGGTTCAGAAGCCTACTTGCTATGAGTGTGGAGTTCAAGGACATTTTAAGAAGGAATGTCCAAAGATGAAGAACAACAACAACCGTGGTAACCAAGTTGGAGGTGGCAATGCTCCAGCCAAAGTGTATATGGTAGGGCATGCGGGGATAAACCCAGACTCCAACGTCATGATGGGTACGTTCCTTCTAAACAGCCGCTATGCTTCTATCTTATTCGATACTGGTGCCGATAGGAGTTTTGTGTCTACTACATTTAGCTCCTAAATTGATATCACACCGACTGCATTAGATCACTATTATGACGTTGAACCAGCTAACGGGATAATAATTGGGTTGAACACTATCCTTAAGGGTTATAAATTAAACATCCTAAACCACCCATTCAACATAGATTTAATGGCCGTAGAACTTGGTAGTTTTGACGCTATAATTGGTATGGATTAGTTGGTAAAGTACCAAGCAATCATTATGTGTGCCAAGAAGATCGTTCGTATCCCCTGGGAAATGAAACTCTAATCGTTCATGGTGACGGAAGCAACTGGGGAAACGAGGCTCGTCTGCACATTATCTCGTACACCAAAACACAAGAATACATGCTAAAAGGATGTCCAGTCTTTTTGGCAAACGTTACAACAAAGGAGATGGAAGACAAGTCAGAGAAGAAATGACTTGAGGACGTACTGATAGTTTGAGATTTTCCTGAAGTATTCCCTAAGGACTTTCCGGGTCTTCCTCCGACTCGACAAGTGGAATTTCAAATCGATCTGATACCTGGTGCTACACTTGTGGCACGGGCACCTTATCAATTGGTGCCTTCCGAAATGAAAGAGTTGTCCGAGCAATTGAAAGAACTATCTGACAAGGGATTTATAAGACCCAGTTCCTCACCTTGGGGAGCTTTGGTCTTGTTTGTAAAAAAGAAGGATGGATCATTTTGAATGTGCATCGACTATCAGGAACTGAATAAGCTAACAGTGAAGAATTGTTATCCACTCCCAAGGATTGACAATTTGTTTGATCAACTACAAGGATCCAGTGTTTATTCTAAGATAGACCTGCGATCAGGTTATCACCAACTTCGGGTACGAGAGGGGGATATTCCAAAAATGGCGTTTAGAACTCGGTATGGTCATTACGAGTTCCAAGTTATGCCATATGGCTTGACAAACGCACCAGCGGTATTTATGGATCTCATGAACCGCGTGTGCAAGCCATTTTTGGATAAATTTGTGATTTTCTTTATTGACGATATCCTTATCTACTCTAAGAACAAGAAGGAGCATGAAGAACATCTTAAGGCAGTTCTGGAATTACTTAAGAAAGAGAAGTTGTATGCTAAGTTCTCTAAATGTGAATTTTGGATTATTAAGGTACAATTTCTCGGCCATGTGATTGATAGTCAAGGCATTCACGTGGACCCCGCCAAAATTGAATCCATAAAGGACTGGGAATCTCCTAAGACGCCAACGGAGATTCGCTAATTCTTAGGTCTTGTTGGGTATTACCAAAGATTCATCGAAGGATTTTAAAAGATTGCCAAGTCGATGACCAAACTTACTCAGAAAGGAGTTAAGTTCGATTGGGGTGACAAACAGGAAGCCACTTTCCAGTTATTAAGACATAAGTTGTGTAGTGCGCCAATTCTGGCTTTATCTGAGGGAAGCAAAGATTTTGTAATCTAATGTGATGCGTCCCATAAGGGATTGGGTGTTGTATTAATGCAAAGAGAGAAAGTAATTTCTTATGTATTATGCAAATTAAAATTTCATGAGAAGAACTATACAACTCATGATTTGGAACTTGGATCGGTAGTGTTTTCTCTAAAACTCTAGAGATACTATTTATACGTAACTAAGTGTACGGTGTTCACGAATTACAAGATTCTACAACACATTCTTAATAAAAAAGATCTGAATATGAGGCAATGTCGTTGGTTAGAACTGCTCAGTGATTACAACTGTGAGATCCGTTATCACCTGGGGAAAGCAAATGTTGTTGCTGATGCTTTGAGCAGGAAGGAGCAGAGTAAACCATTAAGAGTTCGATCCTTAGTGATGACTTTTGTCTTGGATCTTCCAAAACAAATCCTGAATGCTCAGACTGAAGCACGAAAACCAGAGACCATCAAGAACGAAGATGTTGGAGTCATGTTGGTTGAAAATTCTAAGGATCTAGAGAAATTTAGAACGGAAAAGTTAGAACCTCGTGCGGATGGAACTCTATGCTTCAATGGCAGGAGTTGGTTACCATGTTATGGCGACTTAAGGATTATGATCATGCACGAGTCCCACAAGTCAAAATACTCTATTCATCTAGGTTTTGACAAGATGTATCAAGACATAAAGAAGCTATATTGGTGGCCCAATATGAAAGCCGACATCGCCACCTATGTTAGTAAATGTCTGACATGTGCAAAAGTCAAGGCCGAACACCAAAGGCTATCAGGATTGTTGGTACAACCCGATATACCTTAATGGAAGTGGGACAATATCACTATGAATTTTTTCACGAAGCTTCCTAAGACGTTATAAGGTTACAACACTATTTGGGTGATTGTCGACCGACTTACTAAGTCTGCAATCTTTGTACCCATGAGGGAAACTGATCCCATGGAGAAACTGGCAAGAATGTACCTAAAGGAAGTGGTCACGAGGCATGGAATCCCTGTCTCAATTATTTGTGATCGTGACCCTAGATTCGCATCACATTTCTGGAGGTCACTTTAGAAAGCTTTAGGTACTAACCTGGACATGAGTATTGCATATCATCCGCAGATTGATGGACAAAGCAAGAGGACTATTCAAACCCTCGAGGATATGCTGCGTGCTTGTGCGATCGACTTTGGAAAGGGTTGGGTTAACCATTTGCCATTAGTCGAGTTCTCGTATAACAATAGCTATCACGCTAGCATCAAGGCTGCACCATTTGAAGCACTTTACGGTCGAAAGTGTCGTTCACCTGTGTGTTGGGCCGAGGTTGGACAAGTGCAACTCACTGGTCCGGAATTAGTTCAAGAAACAACCGAGAAGATCATCCAGATCAAGCAAAGGATGCAAGTCGCCCGTGATAGGCAAAAGAGTTACGCCGATTTAAAGCGTAAGCCGATGGAATTCCAAGTTGGGGATAAAGTTATGCTTAAAGTTTCACCTTGGAAAGGGGTCGTACGTTTTGGCAAACGGGGGAAGTTGAACCCTAGGTACGTTGGACCATTCAAGGTGTTGGAAAAGGTTGGATCCGTTGCATACAAGCTTGAGCTTCCTGAAGAGCTGAGCAGGGTTCACAATACGTTTCATGTATCCAACTTGAAAAAGTGCTATGCCGACGAACCATTAGCCGTTCCGTTGGATGGACTTCATTTTGATGACAAGCTTCAATTCGTCGAGGAACCACCGGTCAAAATCATGGGACCGGGAAGTCAAACAATTATGTGGCGGGAAGTCGTTTGTTATTTTGATCACGTTGTCCCAATGTCACAGGTTCGAGGAACTTAGGCAGAGGGGCCTGAGTTACACTGGGATACGCGAGGGATCAAGTTTGTTCAAAAGAAATATCCACATCACTTCGCAAAGACCGCACAGTCGTCAAGTGCCACGTTTTAAGCCTTGAGAACAAGGCTCAATTAATGGGGGAAGACTATAACACCCGTGTTTTAGGGTCATTTACAACGTTAATAAATTCACTATTTATTTTTAGTATTGTACGCGTTTGCTTTTAAATCGTAATCGTTAAGTTAAATCGCGTAAGCTAAAAAATTTCGTTCAATGTAAACGGCATTCAAGAATCAGAATTAAATTGTTTTACATCAAGAAGTTTGTTAAAGAATATTTTGAGGATATTGAATTAACTTTGTTCATTTTTATTTTTATTGGTTATGTTAAAACTTTTAGTTTCCGATAAATTCGTATTAGGCATACCCGGAACCACCAAAACTTTCATTACGCTTCAAAAAATACCCACAATTGTACCCAATACCCAAAATTTACAAATTTTCATCATATATATCAATATGTGGCCGGATTTAGTGAGAAAGATCAAAGAAAATATCTCATTTTCTTCTCAACTTGACTTGTACAATACAACTCATTTTTAAACCTTAAGTCATCCATTGTTTATTTGTACAAAGACTTTCGTGAAACCCTCATCATGTCTAATACTCCTATGTGATCTTTGACTAGTCTTAAGACTATATAATACATGTACTAGTGTAAGTAACACACATATACTCATTTCCTTGGTGAAAACAACACTTTTTCTTTCTTTGTTTTGCCTCAACCCATGGCTCAACATCAAACCACCACCAAATCCATACAAAATTTTATTTACAACATTTACACATATTCCTACATGATATCTAAGATAACCTAAGGTCTTTACAAGGATTGGTTAAGCATTTACAAGTGTTAAAGCAAGAAGGTTCAAGATTAGGGTTTAGCTTGGAATTAGGGTTTTCAAGTGTTGTAAGCTAGGGTTTGGTTTCTAAACAAGGGTTTAGATCATTTTGCTCATCATCCTACTTCATATTAAGGTTACTTAAAACTCTTAATCTCTTCATTTTTATGATTTTATGCATATATAATATTTGTGTAGTTAATCACCGTCTAAGAATTGGTTTACTTGTAAAAATGGATTTTTACACTTGTTTATGATTTGGTAAACTTTTATATATGTCATATGAATGTTGGTATCATGTTATAATGGGAATATAAGTATTGTACATGTGTGGATTATGTATAAAAAGTATATATAATCAAGTTAACTAAAAAGTGTACTTTTGAAAGTCTCGTGAAAAATTTACGTATGTATATATTTGGATTTGTGATTTTTTAGACATTATTGGGACCTAATCATGGATAGAGACCTTTAAGGATGTAAGAAATGATGATAATGGAGTGTTGTAATGGACTTGTAACAAGGTGATTAAGCTTAAAAGCTAGAATAAATCAAGTTTTCTTTAACATTGTTTTTCTTATCAAGAACTTCCAATACTTTCTGTTTTAATTCTGGAAATAAATTGTATTTATATTCGAATTTTAAGGCATCTATTTTATGATTTTATAAAATACTACATGTCACAAGGATCTTGGGCATGTAGAGAACTCGAAAAACCAATTTATAACGAAAGAGATACGCTAATTTTAAGTTATACGCTAATTAAACGCGTTATAAAAGAAATTTTATAAAAACAAGTTATAAAATACTTCTGATATATAAGGTTTGTTATTTTTCTCAAATAGTACATATTTTTAGGATTCAAAACAATAAGAATCAAAAATTTTCAATCAATAACGAAGGAGTTATGAATTTCGCGAGTTTACGATAATAAATACTTTTATAAAACTATTTTTATAAAAGTTACTGTTCATATCAGACATGAAAATTTTGAAAACATCATTAATATGATAGTACTTTTAATAACAAAGACGTGCTCGAAAGAATCACTAAAAATGGAGCTAAAACGAATAAGATACGACATTTACGAGTTTTACGATAACCAAATCTATAAAAATAAATTAATAAACTGTCATGAACAGTAAAAACACTGTTCACCAAAGGACTAAAAATATGAAAATGTATTATTTTGATAACTCGTCTTAATACGAAAGCATGGACATAAGAAACGTAAGAAACGGGCTTAAAACGACAAAGTTACGTCGTTTTTACTAATGAAATGTTTATAAACGTTTTAACTTTATAAATACGATTTCACAAACGCAATTAGATGGTGATGTAGCTATATAGAATTATATATGGTAGTAGTTATTCAAAATGCTTAGTACTCATACGACCTATAATGAATTAGGTTGAATTTGGGCGTTTTAGTGGCGCATTTTCTATTCTGTGATATACGTTGTTATTTATTCACTCGAGGTGAGTTTATAGCCCCATGTTTTACTGTTTTACAATATACTTTACAACTTTTAGGGTGAGAACATTCTTGTTACTAATCTCATTTACATTATTGGTTTGAATTCATTACATGTGCATTGCATTCGTTTTACAAACTGGTCTGCATACTCAATTACTTATTTTGGGACGAAATACATTGCTTGTTTCACTTATTTTTTTGAAAACAAGGACATTACTTTACTTTTACCCAAATGATTATGGATTAGCTAAAGTGGATTGAACTGTAAATTACCTGGAGGGTGAGCGTGAATGTTATGAAATAGATCTATTCGGGTGTGACAGCCCCGTTCGGGTGACTTGCTATCACCGGGTAAACGAACGTTATAGCATGTCGGAGCACAACATTTACACGAACATGAACAATTATGGTTCCTTGAATAAAGTGGCATATATATGAGTCTACGCAACAGTTTCATGAAATTAGAGTAATCGTAATCATTGTTTTATACACACAGGAATATTTACGTTGCCTTGAATAAAGTGGCAATACATACTTTGAACAATGGGGGTTCAACTATACTTAACTTTTTGTGACTATTTGGGATAGAATTGGTCATGCATACTTTACAACTATTTGGTTTATAACATTCATACATATGTTTTTGTGACTATTTGGAAATTTAAATGGTCATGCATACTTTACAACTCTTTGGTTTATAACATTCATACATATGTTTTTGTGACTTTTTGGGGATTTAAATGGTCATACATACTTTACGAACTTTGGTTCAACATTTATACTTAAATAAACCTATGAACTCACTAACTTTATGTTGACACTTTTTAAGCATGTTTTTCTCAGGTGAATTAGATGCTTGGCTTATGTGATGTGCATTGGAGTCTAAATAATTCAAAATTTCTTTTCAAACAACATAGTTAGAGGTCATTCTTTTATGACTTTAGCAATGGTATTATGAAGTAACGCTCCCGAAAACATATTCCGCTGCGACCTATTTTTGGGGGTGTTACAGAGAAGGTGTAACGAAAAAGACCCAAGGGCGAGTTGGCAGTGTGTGGTGGTGTTAAGGTGTTGGCTAGTATAAGGGGGAGGTCAAAGGTTCGACCCTTGTGGCTTCCCTTTTTGGAAATGTTTTTAGTTTTGAAATTTTATTTTTGAAAAAGCTTTATAACATGAAAATAAGCAACTTTAATAAAAGGGCTTTTGACAGAGCTTAAAAATAAGCTAACAAAAGTGACAGATTTGCTAATTGCTACTAACAAACTTTTGACTAAACTGCTAGCTATCTAAAAACTTAATAAGCTAATGCAAAACCTAAATAAGCTAAATATGACTTAAACTAAACTTAATAAGCGTATGTAAAACAAAATAAGCAAAAACCAATAAGTTGAATAAGCACAAAGCAAATAAGCAAGATTGACAAAACAACTATTAAAACATATTAAAAAGGCATTTTTAAGCTAGATTTTAAGCTACAAAATCAATAAGCTAGTGTCTAAAACCTAAAAACAGATTAAGCTAGTACTTCAAAGATCTAAAATAATCACTTTTTAAACAATTTTGGACTTCTAATAAGCTAAGTTATAAGCTACTGAACATTGTTGTTTACACTAAACTAATGTTTTTGGTTTTTCTAGAATTTATAACAGATTAAGATGGCTTTTGTAGCCATATATTAAGCTAAGAAAATAAGCTCTAAACCCCATAATAAGCTCAAACAGATTAAGCTTATACTACAATGAGCTTGTGCAAAGAATTTCAAACCCTAAAACTAATTTTCACCACTCTAAATTTGAGAATGAAAAATAGAATTTTAATTTTCAAAAGCTGAACTACCTGAACTTTTTGACAGTTTGATACCAAAACTCAAATAACAAATGAACACTTAAACAACTTTCTTCTACCGCATTAAGAATCATAAACAAACATGAATTCAACACTAAATTGCAACTAATTAAGATCCAAGCTCATAAGCAGTTTAAAAACTCATCAAGTCCATAGATTCAAAGTACTTGCAGTTAACACCTTAAAACTGATTTAGAAACTTTAAAAATTCTATACAACAGATTATAAGTCCACTAATGAGCTAAACCAACTTGGCTTAAAGGCCAATGAATGGTCAAACAGCATTAACCTTGGTTAATGCTGCTGACCAAACACCCCTTTAAAATATCTAAAACACATTTTAGCTTAAAACAGATTGTACTAAGCTATGAAACCTAAAAATAGATTAAGAACTAGGTAATATAAGAACAAATGAGCAAGTTTCAACCACTAATAAGCACTAGATAATAAGCAAACCAAATAAGCAGTTTTAAGCTAAACTTAACAGTTTTAATGAAAAACTTAGACAAATGAGACTTAATCAATAAGCAAGCAACCATAAGCATAAACATTCATAAATATGTAGAAATAAGCACCAAAATAAGCACCAAAATAAGCAAACAGTAAATAAGCTAAAAAGTGAAGAAGTTAACTTACTAAGCCATTTGCTCAAAACAAGGCTACAAAGGCTCTTTA
>BQNB010117522.1:2845-21158 GCA_026074375.1 Tanacetum coccineum
AACAGGTTAGGGTTGACATAGTTGACCCGATTATTTAAATGGGTCAGGTTCGGGTTAAGATTTTCTGACCCGCCAACCTGACAACCCGAACCCGGCAACCCGAACCCGACCTAAATTGCCACCCCTACCTCTAATGGTTTTGGGTGGCGTTAAAACGACACTGTTTAATGCCATTTATAATATATATAGTAATATGATATTCACCTTGTATAAAAGAGTATAGATATAGATTAGTTTAGGTTATAAAGATTATACACTCACTCAAAACTAATGAAAAAAGTACCTAAATAACATAAAAAAGCTTCAATTGAATTCAAAATAAAACACAAATCCTTATTATTTGCTCAGGAACTAACTAAATGCACATTTAAAACTCTTGGTAAACATGTTTATTTTTATGTTGGTCTCAGATGGTATAAAAAATTACCACCCTTATTGTAAAGTAAACATGTTGACCATGTGTGTTTGTTTATTAACTTCATTTTCATGTTGACCCAAACTCGTTCATCCCTAACTCATACTCGTTTATTTTCGTCTCAGTTTCGAGTCATATTAAGATTTGTCACTCTCGTTTAAAGTATACATGACCATGTCATGTGTTTGTTTAAGGTTATGTGTCAGTAAGCCGAAATTTTTTGAGATTTTATATGCCTAAATAAATCATAAGCACAAGCTGATAGTATCCCAAATTCCCAATGATAAGACATGCAACATGAAAAATAAGCTGATGGTGATACTTCGTACAATCTTGATGTGTGAGTAACTCACTTAACACACCTCGAGTCGAGTCTTGATGAGTGATTGAATAGACGTTAACAGTTAAAGACGTTGTACGTTAGATATCCTAGTAGCCATTTCACCAACGACCCCCATTTTTTTTGCTGTGTGATCCCCTTACGTTGTTTGGCTCATGTCTGAGAAAAAGCCAAGCAACATCCGCCATAGGACGGGAGATAGGTGTCAAAATTTCTCGTTGGCCCCGGTGATCCTAAGTACAAAATTCGACATTAAGCATGTGTGATACTGATCCTATTGCAGTATAGTTGTGTACTGTTATCTATCGATAAGGTGATAAATGCTAGTGTATATATAGAGTAATGTTTTCTTAGTTAGTTAAACTTACACATTCACGCTATATAGTATGTACACTTGAGCCCAAAACATTTAACTATAAAACATTTCATACCACATGAATATCACTCAATTATCGGGCATTAAGAGCAGCGGGTGTCCGTGCTGTTCCCTCGCGCCACTCGGACCAACCAATGGGATGACACCACAAAGACACCAGAGGTCGTGTCGTCGTTGCCAGCCGAGTGGTCCAGTCATTTTCGTTTTTATTGTAGTATTATTTTTTGGTCTTTTTCCCTTTTTTAACATGATGACACCACTTTTTGCACGACGACACTACTTGATATAAGAGAGAGGTGTTTTGGTGTTGTGGATTTTGGTATTATGAGAAAAAATGTTTATGTTAAACGGCCTGGGTGTTGGTAGGCACGAATTGGGCTGTATTTTGTTGGGCTACGGAAGTGGGTTGTGGTGGAGGTTCGTTGGGAGATGTTGGAGTAGTGCTAGTAGAAATTGGTAAGATTGTTGAGTTTGAGTGAAGTTAGTGGTGTTGGGCTGTTGTGGGCTTGTAAGTAGGCGAATGGAAATGGGGGATGATGGTGTATCTTCAGTATGTAAGAATTGATAAGATTGTTGTTGAGGTTCACGTGCATGGCCATAGGGAAATATATTCTCATCGAATTTTACATGTCTAGATATGATGACTTTGTTGGTAGTTGGGTCGAGACATCGATAACCACGATGTTGCGCGGGATAGCCAAGAAATATGCATCGAGTGGAACGTGGCTCAAGTTTGTGAGTGGTGTGTACATATGGGTAACATAAACAACCAAAGGTGCGGAGATGGGTATATGAAGGTGGTTTGTGGAAAAGTTTGGTAAAAGGGATGTCGTTGTTTATGGCGGTGGAGGGTAAAATGTTAAGTAGGTGTATTGCCATGTGTAGAGCCTCGACCCAAAATTGCGGGGGAAGGTTTGCTTGAAAAAGGAGTGTTCAGATTAGATTGTTAATGGTACGTATCATTCTTTCTGATTTGCCATTTTGTTGCGAGGTTTTGGGGCATGAAAATCTAAATGGAATGCCGTTGTTGTTAAAAAGTGTATGAAATTGGTGATTGTCGAACTCACCTCCATGGTCACACTGAAAGGATTTAATTTCGGTATTAAATTGAGTTTTCACATACATACGAAAGTGTAGCAATTTGTCAAACACATCATTCTTTTTATGCAATGGATAAACCCAAAGGAAATGGGAGAAATGATCTAAGAAAAACACATAGTATTTAAAACCACTAGCACTCGGAATTGGTAAAGTCCAAATGTCCGAGTGTATAATGTCAAATGCGTTCTCAACACGAGAATTGGAAATGGAAAAAGGTAGTCTAACATACTTGCCTAGTTGACAAGCATGACACAAAGTTGAAGACTTAGTTTTATTACAATCAATCATTTTATTAGAAGCTAAAAAACGTAATACTTCATTCCTCGGATGACCGAGTCGTTGATGCCATGTAGACTGATTGGTTGACACAAAAGCGGAAGGTGACGATGTGGGAGGCAGGACTGGGTAGAGATCGCCATTGCTGTTACATCGGAGGAGCAGGTGACGGGTCCATAGGTCCTTCACAGAAAAACCAAACGGATAAAATTCAATAGAGCAATGGTTGTCTCGTGTAAATTGGCGAACGGAAATAAGATTTTTAATAATTTGTGGTGTGATAAGAATGTTATGTAAATGTAAGGGTCGATTAAGTGTGGGCAACATGCTATGTCCGGAGGTAGTAACGGGAATATAATTACCATTACCAACAAGTATAGACAAAATAATACTATTATTAGAAATGGAGGTGAGTTTACCTGCGTCCGAAGCAAGATGTGACGTAGCGCCGGTATCCATATACCAACTTGAGTCACCAAAGTCTTGAACCGTCATAGCATTGAAAGCTTGCGGAAGAGCTGTTGCTTGATCCACATACGGTCCATACACAACGTGCGGACCCCAATTATAACCCGACTGTGCTACTGCTCCTTGAACTCCAGTTGGGCCAAAAGCAGATAGAGGCCCATCAGATGGTGCTGGGCCTAGAATACCATTAGACCCATTAGGATAAGCCACATGAGGAGTTTGTTGACCACCCAAAACATTACCATTAGTAACAACAGGAGCAACTGGTAAAGATCCACGTACATACCCTATGCGATTGGTGGGATTAAGCCTAGCCATGAATCTAACACTATGCGTGTTTCCAGTACTATTTGGATGACCCATGTGACCCCACTGTGGAGCCAAAACACATAAGGGCCCTTACCCACGGGATTTCCCACGGATTTTACCGTGGGAAAAACCAGTTTGTGTAGTAGTGTACCAAAGTTGCAATGCCGTCGCTGATAGTTACGGCACACCTGTTGAGACGGGTTGTTGTTGGAGGTGTTGCGGTTGTTGGAATTAGTAGCAAGAAGGACCGAACCTGATGAAGAAGTGTCGCGATCAGAATGACGCGAAGACTTGCGAGCAAGACGGCTTTCTTCAAGAAGCAGCATGGATTGCGTTTGAGCAAACGTGGGAGTTGGATCTCGATGACAAATTATACCCGCAACTTGATCAAAACGATCGCCAAGACCGTTAATCGCATATGAGACCAGATTCTTCTCATCCACAGGAGCATCAATATTAGCCAATAGATCCGCCATGTGGCGAATCTTGTGGAAGTAGTCAGTAATGGACATGTTACCAATTTCAGTGGTGCGCAAATCATTATCGAGTTGCATGGCTCTTGCATTTTTATTGTCATGGAACACGCCCTTGAGTTGCTTCCAAACGTCACAAGCAGTAACATTCTTTTTGAGTACTCGTTGAAGGAGAGGTTTAGAGATGGTGCCAAAAATCCAGAGTTTGACAAGAGAGTCGAGTTTTCCCCACTCGTCGCTAGCCTGATCAGCACTCGTGGAGGTGCCATCAATAAAGTGTAAGACGCCGAAACTCTTACAGTGCAACGTGAAGAGTTCGCTCCATGAGTCGTAGTTCAACTCATCGAGATCTAGGACAAGTGGGATGTATGTTTTGATATTGGTGATGCCAAAGGGTTTCTCGTTGGTGGTCGAAGGGGGAGGGGGTAAGATCATCACCAGCCATTGCGAATTAGGGATAGAGGTTGTGGAGAGGGAGGAGAGGCGGCAAGGATATGGAGAATTTGAGAAAAAAAAGATAGGGGATTTGATTATGGCTCTGATGCCATAAAAGATATAGAATCACAACTGTGATTGATAGAATGATAAATGTCATTGATACTTTCTCATTAACATACACACAATATATAGGCGTACAACATTAGGGTTTTGCTATACATGGGTCAAGCCCTTACAGAACCTACAATATGGAATTTCACAATATACAAATACAATAGGGCCCACTAATATATGTATCATCACTTTGCACGACGACAACAACGGGATGGCACCACGGTACCTAGTGCTCTAACGTATGTATAACCTTTTCTGGAGTTATTCATATACCTTAAACAATTACGTTTATCTATATATATACTACATATCAAGCAAAAAATAATCTCTCTCCTCATTCACTGCCAAAAATTAAGTAATACAAATATTTATGCCTACGGTACAACCTTTAGTGCAAACAACTAAAAGTTGAAATTCAATAATACAAACATTTATGCAATATGTACAATTAACCAATACACAAGCATATACTTATTGACTAGTCAACATATTTAATATTATTCTTAAAACACTCATTACTAATTAATGTAATTTTTAAAAAATCCTTAAAATAAAAAGTACATGTTATTATACGATTTGTACAAACTAATAAAACAAAAAAAGCTTTATACAATTTATATGCTAATACATATAGTTTTCAAAACCGGACCAAGCGGTTCAACCGAGAACATGAGTGTTCACCGGTTCGGCTAGCAAATAAAAGCCCTCTAAAAACGAACTGGAGAAAACTGTTTAGAACCTATAAAAATGGGTGAACCGGGTAGAGGTGCGCAAATCGGTTAACCAGTTTCGGTTTCGGTTCGGTCAACTGAACCACCAGGCCAAACCGGTTCCACCGGTTAACCGGTTCGGTTTGGAACCGGCATGGGTGAGAAAAACTCGAACCGGTCCAACCAGTTCCTAACCGTTTTGGAACCGGTTAACCGGTAAAACCGGTTTTTTCGGTTTATGTTTTTTTTCTTCGTTTTTCATGGTTTTATACGCAATAAACTGAATAAACTTCAACTTTTATTTAATATAATACATCGGAAACGAAATACATCAGAAGGGAAAATACAACATAATACATCGGAATTGGAAAAGCTATTCGGACAAGTTCGTCAAATCATAATCAAACTCTTCTCCTCCCGAACCTTGGCTAGCAGCATCTAGTGCGATTTCTTCATCGGATAGTGGTATGGATTCATTTTCAAGCACCTCGGCATCCAAGATCTCTTCTTCAAAGTCTAGAGCGTTTTCAAGATTGGAGGTGTGTTGTTTACGCTTTTGAGCGTCCAAGTGATCCTTTAAACACATACACATCTCTAAAGACGTCGGTGTGAGTCTTGTTCTTCGGATTGAAAACACCCTTTCACTTGTTAAAAAAACGGATTCGGAAGCCACCGAAGTGGCTTGTACACTTATTAGATCCATGGACAATGGGGATAGAATGGGAAACATTGTTTCCTTTTCTTTCCAAAAACACAGGATATCGAAACTAGCAAACTCTTGGTTATGAAGATGAGAGATAAAATCAGTATTGACATACCTCTCATATTCGGAGGTCAATGAACGATCATTCCTTGCACGTTTGTTTGATTTTTCTTTTAACTTGTTTAGCAAGTTAGTCATTTGATTCCCTGAACTAGCCCTCGATGAAGAAGCCCAACTCGTTGGTTGAGTTGTTGGGTTATCATATTTCGTATAATAAAGATTTTACAAACCCTCCAAAGACTCGTTGAACCAATTTTTTGCCTTAGTTGCATGACTATCGTCAAAAAACTCCAAATCCGTTGAAATCGTCTCGATGAGTAACTCTACCCCGCTTACATTAAAACATGGATTTAAAGCGGCCGCACAAGTAATTACCGGTGGCATTTTTTCAAAATACTTCTTAAGTTTTTCTTTCATTGGTTTAACCATACTTGGATATATACCTCCATCAAGTTCAAATTCGGTTAATTTGTTAGCCATGAAGAAAATTGTTGAAGTACCAATGGAGATGTTGGGTATTAAACCCCCGACAATATTTTGGTGGCATTGTTAAACACTTCAAGTAATCGGGTTATATTTTTAATAGTTACCCAGTTTTCAACCGAAAAATGATTACAATCACCCCTATCGGCCAAAAGGTCATGAAAATCCATCAAAGAAGCTTTTTGTTTTAGACCACATTGGAACATATGATAAGTGGAATTCCGTTTTGTCGGAACATCCCAGTTAGGTGACAAACAAGGTTTCCTCGCTTCTTTACAGATTCTCATATAGTGTTGATAGTTTCTAGTACCCGATTTAAATATATCTTTTAACATTGTTTTAAAAGATCATTTGATTGCATTTATCGCTGGCACCGCTAAACCATCTTGTCAACCAAGTTAATGATGTGTGCAACACATCAACTATGATAAAACCTACCCTCCACTTGTGGGCCGTATTTTAATTTTAGTTTACTAATTGCTCTTGTATTGTTGCTAGCATTATCCAACGTAATTGACATAATTTTATCTTCCAAATTAAAATTGACAAACGTTTTTCTCAACATTTTAGCTAAAGCACTACCCGTGTGAGGAACTGAAAAGTATTCGAATGCAATGACCCGCTTCATCATTTGCCAAGTATTAGGCTCAATCCAATATGCGGTAACACATAGGTAAGAACCGGGCAAACCATAAGGAGCGGACCAAACATCCGTTGTTATGTTGACACTAGCATTTAAGTTAAGAAAACCATTAATTATTACTTGTTTAGCCGCTACCCATAATTTCATTGCATCACGTTTAAGAGTAGTGCGACTTACATGATTGTATTTTGGTTGCAAATGGTTCTGAAACACCCTCGTCGTTTGAGCGTCGTCAAAGTGGTTGAATGGTAACCCTCGTTGAATCACCAAACCCGCGAATTATTCACAAAGAACATCCGGATTGAACACAAAAACACTCCCATCTCGAGACATAGACGATTGCCCCGCTTCATGAACCGTCTTGAGTGCCTCACAATGCGGATGCTTGATATGATTCTTCAACGTCGAGTTGGATCCCGACGACAAGAAACCAAAGCAATGCTTGCATTGAGCCTTGGTCGAGTTGTCCGACATCTTGCAAAGGTTGAAATGTTGCCAAATCTCAGGGTTTCGGGTGGTGCTTAAAACTTCAAGGAACGTCAGTGCACTTGAAGAACCAACACCGGTGGTAGTTGAACTGATTTGAGTTGCCATTAGTGATTAGTGAAAGAAATTCGGTTTTGCTTTGGAGAGTTTTTTTTCTTAGGATTGTGAGTTGTGTAAGTTGTGATTGAAGAACCAACACAACCCCTCTATTTATACTTAAATAAAAGGGCAAAATGACAAGTAACTACACCCAAAAAGTCAGAAAAACGCTCCTACACGGTCCCCCCACGTTTGAAAAGCAATATTCGAATTTTGAAAAAAAAGTATCACGAACCGGTTCCAAACCGGTTAACCGAACCCGGTTTGAAAAACTGGTCACAAAAACCACGAACCGGTTCCAAACCGCCGGTTTGGCCAAAAACCGGACCGGTTTTGGTCAAAACCGGGTTTGACCTGTTCCTGTTTCCATTTCGGTGGCCGGTTCGGTTATAAAAACCGGTTTTTCTGCCCATCTCTAGAACCGGGCCTGATCAGGATTATTTTCCTTTTGTTTTTCTCCGAAAAATCACAGGGTACCCGACGCCGCAACGCACAAATACCCTACTAGTACTATTGATAGAGAATTGTGTTTTCTAGGGTTGAGTAATGAATAGATATTTTGAACTATCTCGACATCATTATCATCTAGTCTGTGGTATACGACTATACGAGGTCATGTAAATGTAACGTTTGAGCAAGGAATAAAACCAAAATTTGCATTGCTCACTTTTAATTTCTATTAAAAAAATTAAGGTAAAAATGACTTTTCGTCAATCAAAATCTGCTTTAAATTACACATATCATAATCTGTTATTTTATATTTTTAGACGCTTTTTTCAAAACGAAAAAAAATGCGTGACACTAGGCGACAAAAAAGTGGCTAAGCCCGTTAGTGGGCTGTTTTTGGCCCATTTATGCACAAAATAAGTAGAATATCACAATGGGCCAATTCTCAAGACTTTTCATGCATCACATGAGCTATTGGGCTTGCAATCATTATATATATACTATATATAGGTTAAAACGCTGCCGTTTGGCAGCTGGTGCTACAGTACCCGCCCAATGGGCTCCCAATTTGGGCCGGCCCATTTGGTTTTTTGAACCGAAATTTATTTTGGCTTCAACCCGAAAACCGAACCGAACTGAAAACCGAAATTAAAAAAAAAATTAATTACATAGATATTTAGCAAATAAAATTATTTCAAACATAAAGTGTTTTTTTTATATTAGGATAAAATTTTAATAGTATTTTTTATACATGAATATATAAAATATATATATATTTTTGCCAAACCCATATCCAACCCGAAAACCGAATTTGTAGTTCGTTCGGTTTGATTTTGGCAAATTCGATTCGGTTGATTGCTTTCGGTTCAGTTTCGGTTTTCAGTTTATTCGGTTATTTCGGTTTTTATGCTCACCCGTGCATCGATGACTAATGTGCCAACATTAATTATGTATTGCTACTACACATCACATCCCATTAGGCCATTACTGCTTTAGGCCTAACAATGCTAATGTGCCAACATTAATTTTTAGTTATCAAAGGAACAAAAAATCCCGTTGAACACAGAAATCAACATAAAACAACCTTTAAGTTATTGAAAAATAAAGTATTAATAACAAAATAGTGCGGTCACAACGCGCGGGTTCTGTTCCCTCTCGTTAGTATTAAACTTGTTGAAATAGTTTACCTTAAACATTATCTTTCTTCCCTTTTTAATCATTCATCTAACAAACACTTAAGCCATTTAGTGAATTTTGGAGACCTTGTGTCATGTCATTTCATAACCGCATTGGGAATGTTTGGCATATAAGCTTATGAGGCTTATAGGTGCTTGAGCTTTTAAGATAAGGAAGCTTATAAAAGGTATGCTTGGCAAAATGGGCTGAGGTTAGGGCTAGGGTTTGGGTTGTGCTCGAGCTGAGGCTAGGGCTTATATAATAAGCCGAAATTGAAATTTGTATTTTTGTAAACTTGTTTGGCAAATGAGCTAGAGTTAGGGCTTATTATTGCAAAATTACTAAAAAAAGACATAATTAAATGAATTTTTGGTATATGTTAAATATTTTTGTGGGTAAATAAGTAATTTACGGTTCAAAAGCCCCGATCTAAAGTTTTTAGCCATTTTTTGGAGCTGAGGATTATAGAGACATATGACTTATAAGCCATTTCATAAGCCCGCGTGACAAACGAGACTTATTTTATAAGACGACTTATTTTAAAAACCCAAGCACTGATAAGCCCCAATAAGCCCTCGCCAAACATACCCAAAATAAGTCTCGTTTGTCTCGCGAGCTTACGAATCATAAGTCTTCATAAGCCTAAGCCCATAAAGAGGGGCTTATAGTTAGTCAACTTCAAACGAAACTGAACACATCAACAAAACATGTGTAACGAAAAGAAAAACACCCTATCACGTTATTTCTGGTTGTTAATTCCATTATTATTGCATAAAGTTAATTCATGGTCCCAATATATTATAGTGTTTTCACTTTTTTGCTAGCATTAAAAACTAGCTATTTTAGCTATAGACCAGCGTTTTATTGTGTGCTAGTAGTATTTTCTTTTAATGTAAATTGAACAAATAATTCATGAGTTGCCAGATGGATAAGTTGGAGGTGGTCCATTTCATACTTAAATTGCTTCATGTAATTGAGTTCCTTAAGTAGGACTTGTTGATCATGGTCCGAAAACCAGACCAGACATAATCGAATCAGATCGAAAACTGATTGGGTCCAAAAGTCTGGAACCGTTTATGTCTAACAAATCATAGTAGTCGGTTGTGCGTAACATCGAATCGAATACCAAAAATGAGGAAACTGATGGACTGAAAACCGAACCGAAATATGTTTGATTCGATTCAGTCGGTCTATTCTGTCTGGTTTCTCGGTCCCGGCCCTACCCACAAGTACTCATTGTTTCTTTCAGAAGAAAACATTAAATTTCTATATGTTAAAAATAGTACTTTGCGGCAAACGATCATGAATCGGACACGTCAATTTATTTGTATGTAGGAGAATGCTTTATACTGTAATAGGTTTGAGTTTATGTGACAGTGAGCTCGAATTAACCTTTTAAAAAAATATTCCTCCTTGTTCTAACGGAACTCAAGACGGTCGATAAAGTATCAACCAATTAAGCTCGATTCCATGCGAGAATCGCTTAACTATTAACCAAGTTGCGGGTATTGTCAAACAAACTCAAAACTCGAGCTCGACTCTTGTGACCAAAAGGGCTTTGGCTCATTTGGTACCTTCCTCCGAGAAAACCTATGGTCCTACTGAAAAGATTTTGTGGATTAAAAGTCACAGGTTTAGATCTCGGTTCGTGCTCACTCTAGTTCGTGTTTCGCTGAGCCAGGCGTGTTGTCGTTTTTAGGGGGGGAAATGACTGATGCTAAAAGGTACTTGAAGATGTTCCCGTCAATCTACGCCTTTTTGTGAAATGAAATAAAAAACCAAAGTTAGAAATATTACTTTCATCCTTAAATTCGGCTCCTCGGGAGTATTTATACGAAATAAATCTCATTAAACTCAACCAGACACCCATGCCTCTTTGCAGCTGCAATTGTCTTTATTTTCATCACTAACATTAACCCCCAACCAACCCATTAAATTCTCCCACTAGAAAAAAAAAATACTTCAAAACAAAAAAATTCAAATTTTATGTCACTATTTCATCTATAAATCATCAAGCAACACTTACATGCCTTAGAAAAAAAAAACTTCCATCTATCATGGCAATGAAAACTTATTTTTTGGCCTTGGCTACTATACTTTGTATCATGTCATGCACCTGCGGTACTGGTCGTGCACAGTCCCTAGCGGAAGAGTGCAGTAAAGAGCTACCGCAGGTGATGACATGTGTCACCTTTGCCTCAGGCAAAGAGTCGACACCACAACAAAAATGTTGTGACTCGGTTACGCAAATGAAAAATAGTAACCCTGCATGTTTGTGTTTTTTAATACAACAAATTCATAATGGGACTAATCCAGCATTTAAGCAATTGAATATTCAAGAGAGTAAGCTTCTTCAGTTGCCTTCGGCTTGTAAGATTGCTAATGCGAGTATCAGTGATTGCCCAAGTAAGATATCATAAATTTAACTCTCTTTAAAGGTGTTTTTTTCAGCTTATTATATAGCCGGCTTACGGCTTATTTGGTTTTGGGCTTATGTTTTACAAGCTCGCTTTTTGTGGCTATCTTTTTGGCTTATAATGTTTATTATGTCATAATAAACTTATATAAGCCAAAAAGTTTCAAAACAAGCAAAAAAAGTGAGCTTATGAAGCATAAACTCAAAACCAAATAAGCCGTAAGCCGACTATATAGGCCGAAATAAACACCCTTAGTAATATTTATTTGCTTTTGATTTGTGTTTTTATGCTAATGTTTTATGTATACATATGATTTCAATCCTAAGATTTCATTGATCTAACTAATTGTTTCAATGCTGAGAGGGTGTTTGTTTCGGCTTATATAGACGGCTTATGACTTATTTGGTTTTGGGCTTATGTTTCATAAGCTCACTACTTTTTGTGGCTTATCTTAAAACTTTTCGGTTTATATAAGTTTATTATGTCATAATGAAGTTATATATAAGCCGAAAAGTTTCAAAATGAGCCACAAAAAGTGAGCTTATGAAACATAAGCCCAAAACCAAATAAGCCATAAGCCGGCTATATAAGCCGAAACAAACGCCCTATAAGAACAATAAATACTTTTGAGTTGAATGTTTCAACTTTAACTTAATGAACAATGTTCTTACTGTTAATTACAACATAGTTATGTTATTTTTGTCAATGTGTTTATATAGTTCATAAAAGAAATGAAAGTATATATGAATTAAGGAAAATGATCGAGAGGCCTAAACTTTGGTCGAATTTTGTGCCTTGGTTGTATTAGCTCATTGTTTTATCAGTAATTTAGTCTTTTCGTTACAAGTAGTGATAACCGACTTCTTGTTTTAGACACAAAATTAGGCATGTCGATCATTTTCCTTAATTAAGCCTATGTTTAGGCCTCTCGACATGTATAGTAAATCTATTTGAGTTGTCATACCACATGACTAAATACAGTACTAAATTTGCACAATTTTGTAACATGTTTGGTCGGATAGCGAGTACGACACTCATGAACTTTTTGACATGTTCTTTGATTGAACTTAGAAAATGAGAGAATGTTTTTAGATTGAAAACCACATGTTATGTTCATAGTGGGATAGTTTTATGCTTAAATCTGCGTAAAAATATCATGTTGGAGGCAGTAAAAAAGACTCATTTTTTCACAAACCAATAAAACACACACGTTTAGCTATCAAAGTAGTCGCGTCTTTACACTTTTGAGTCATTTCTTGTACCAAAAACTTGATTAATGTAATGTGCTCCTAGGATACTTTTTTTCGTCTTTAAAACTCCAAAATGTTATAGTTTTCGGTTCGTTTTGGTCGAAACTAGCAAATATGTCGTCCTAATTCTAGGATCGTGGTAATTATTATGTTCATTAGCCGGATTTACCATTTTAGCGTCTTTAAAAGTGATCTTTTACCGAACCGAACCAAACTGAAATCGAAGTACCAAACAAAAATAGCTACTTTGAGCTGATCTACATATTAGTACTGAACCAAAATTGGTGGCATTGAATGATGCAATTGATAAAGTTTAAATGTTGGTAGTAGTTGTATGTCTTAATCGTTTATTCGGTCAAACAATATGGAACTCTTCGACATTACTTTAGTGTTCTTATAATTTTTTAATGGCCACAATTGTTGTATGAGTTGTCGTAATCTTTGTACATATTCTATAGATATTTTTAGTACATCTGTTTATCGGCAGGCTGGGTTTCATGAGTTGTCGTAATCTTTGACCCCTGCAAAACTATGGTTTCGTATAACTACATCATCAGGAAGAATTTGCGCCTGCAAAGGGCTGCCAATTCGCAAAGACTACAGGATGGACAGCTAATACAGATATCCACCTTCTCCAGAGACCAGAAATCGTCTGATAAGACATTCAAACATTCATAGGTTTCAAGGATCAAGTAGGCAAGGTTGGGCGTAGAAATCAAAATGTCCCTTGAAAATCCACTTATACTGAGATAATTGAGTTGCGGTGCAACCACACTGACAAACTTCACATCCGAGACCCCATCTTCAATCTTGAGATAAGAAAGTCCGGTATGAGAAATAGTAAAGCCATCTGGTCCCATCATTCGGCATTTTTCTAAGGTGAGATTCTTCAAGTTGGCACACTTGGAGATAAGATCAATGCAATTATCGGTACTCTCACTAGACAATTCAATTCGATCCAGATGCAACGTTGTTAACGCTGGGAGCTCCCACATTATTGCAAATGTAAGGGACTGTCTCCACCACCGCTCTCCACGGCAATCCTTTTTAAGAGTGAGATGCTTGAGAGACTGTGAACTACACAGAGACAGCTGTTGCAAATGTAAGGAAGTGTCTTCACCATCTTCCTCAAGTGAGCATGTAACTTCCTCAAGTGAGCATGTAACGGTCAGCTGTTGGACATTGTGGCAGATTGCATAGTTGAGAATTTTCTCGACAAACGCTTGGGTAGCCTTTTCAGGAAAATTGAGTATAAGAGAAGACACTTCTACTTCACTATTGCGGAGAGACAAAACATGGTCAACAAATATGGAAAACTTAGCCAACAAATGGAAATCGTGACTTGATAAATTCAGATAAGGCGTGGAAGTCCAAAGAAACCTCCATCTAGGTGACAAAGCACTTGTTTCGACAACTTGCTTTGTTAGTACAAAAACCGTGTATGGGGTGAATGTGGGTCTAGATCATTTAGTGGGATGGGCCGATGAATGGGCTGTGATGTAGATCTTGTACTAATCCAAGTAGTGAAGAGATAGTCTGCACAAATGAGAGTAAACCGTTAGCCTTACCGCAGGGCGGACCCCGCGATTAAGCTCCGGCGTGAGAGTAAGTATACATGTTTGTCAGAAAATGTCAGAGTATATGTGTGTATTAATGATTAGACAGAATGTACCTTTTTGGGGTGTGAAACGACCCCTATTTATAGGCAAGCCTAATACTAGGGTTTCCTAGTATTTCGCTTGTAACTGTTGGTGGCCGGAGTGGGTCCCTTGTCGGGCAAGGGTCCACGTGTAATCGTGTCTGCGGACGCGAGTATTCTTCCGCGGTCAGTGTTTGTCCGCGGAGATGCAACGGGTGCGGTTTTGAAGATACTCGCGTGCGTCTTTGGAATATCCGGAGCGTGACCCTTGTCAGGCTTAGTAGTCCGGCTATTTGTTGTATTGGGCCTGGGCCCATACGCGTATATTATGAACTAAGCCCAGTAAGCTTGGTGTTCATACTATACGTCATCAAGTCCCCCCAGTCTAGTTTGCTTACTGTACGCGATACAATTATAGCGTGCGGTGAGTATTACTAGACTAGAGTTCCGTGATCAGATTTTTCTTTTGTCCCTACCTTGTTCCGCGTCTTTTTGCGTCGTTTTGGCAGTTTGTCGTTGGTTACGTGGGTTCTTCGTGGCCTTTTATCTTCTGCGTGATTTGACCGCCTGGGTCCCACATCCAGCTGTTATCATCATCTTTTTACTTTGCCTTTGTACCGTTGATTGGGAAGTGTCTTGGCACGTGTCATCATCCTACCTTTACCTGACTTAAATATACCATGGGTATAAATAGTCGATTCATGCCCAACTGTTCCTTTTTTTCATCTCTTTCATTTTTCCACCATTGTTGATAAATTTCAAGATTTTTAGTTGCACAGCCTCTCTTTATTCTAGAAGTTTGTTTTCATTCAGGTTAAACTCTTTGCTTCTCTTTAATTATGGGCAGTATTACATCCCTTAAATGTGTTCTTACACAAGAACACCTTGATGCTATTTGTGCAAAATATTTTGTTCCGGAGGAAGTTCATCCTCAATTGCCATGCTCTGATTCCACTATGCATGAGAGACCCGCTGGTAAAGTTGGAATGTATACCCGATTCTTCGACTATGCCAACTATCGTATCCCGTTTTCTACCTTCTTCGTGTCTGTTCTTACTCACTTCCGCATTCCGTTTTCCCAATTGTCTGTATTTGGGTCTGCCAAGGTTTCTCATTTTGAAATTTTGTGTCGCGTTTGTAACATTGAACCTAGTGTTAGTCTGTTCCGCTACTTTTATACGCATAGCTACAAAAATGGTTGGTTTGGTTTTACTAAGCGCCCGAACGTCCGTGCTTGTTACTCCAAGAATTTGGACTCCGTGAAGAATTGGAATGACCATTTTTTCTGGGTTGATGAGTTTGTGGTTCCTGCTAACGCTCGGTTTAGTTGGTTTCGGGTTCCAATATTGTTAAAGATCGAGCTCCTGCCCCCTCTGAATATAATGTGAAGCATGTTAATGCCCTTATTGCTCAAGCCTCTCCGTTCCTTAGGTTTCCGGAAGAATTTCTTTGCTGGGTTGGCATAAGCCGTAATTACCTTTTGAATAAAGATACTTATCCCCGCTTTGAGTATGAGAACGGAGAGGGTGGGTCTTATTTTCCGTACGCACTTTGATTATTGCTTTTGTTTTTTCTGTTTTTCTTGTTTCCTTATCCTTTTTCCCTGTTGTCCTTTGCAGAGATGGATTTGAATGCTTTTATCCGTACCGCTGACCCCCGTAAGGTGAGGATTGTTGAAAGAGCAAGAGCTGAAAATGAAAGGCCTATTGTCACGGTGGCTAAACATCGCACTGTGGCCCTATTTCCGACCTCGGTGGTTCTTTCTTCCGAAGAGTTGTCGGCTAGTGTGGAGAGAGAATTTGTTGGAGATGCAAGTGTTGGTGATGGTGGAGATCAGGGGTTTGATTCCATTGGTGGTCGGGATAATGTTGAGCCAACCGTGCCTGTCACTAAGCATGTTGAAACTGAAATACCTGGGCCCAAACGCATAAAGAAAAAGAGGGTTATCCGCGAGAGTGAAAGGATACCTGCTGCTTCCCATCCACCTAAAAGGTTGAGAGCCGATTATGGAACCACTGTTGTTCCGCTACTGGAGGTAAGTCCCCTAGTGTTCTTAACAGGTTGCTCCAAGATTCTCGATTAATGGTAGAACAGGGTGTCCCCGCTCTCCATACCTTACCCTTTATTACTTCCTCCGTGACAGCTTCACCTTTGGAGGAGGGCGAAGATCATACTGACTCCGTGATTGGTTCTTCTCTGCGAACTGTGGGTCCCTCCGTAAGGTTCATAGTTTTATCTGATTCTTCTCATCACTCAGGCGCTAAATCTGCGGATCCTGAGGTTGATTCTCTTGTCAGGTCTGCTATTCCGGTTATGACTGAGGCCACCACTGTGACTACTAGTGCGACTACAGTTTCTATTCCTACTGACGTTGGCAAGGATAAGAGTGCGCAGCATCCGTCCGTTTTTTGGTTCTTCTAGCTCATCTGAGAAGACGGATCGTACTCTTAGTCTTTTTACAGGAAGGTCAGGTAGTGGTTTTGCCGCCGGGAGTATTCGTGCGGAGGAGGTTATAGGTGCTGGTTTGGAGGAAATATATGTTCCTAAGTAGACCGTGACCAAGGGTTTTGAGCTTAATGATGGCCATTCTTGTGCCAATATGATTGATCATTTCACTCCTCCTGCTTTCTTCAAAACAGTTCGCGGAATAGAGCATGAACAATTATTTACTGAGTTTAATGTGTCTTCCGCACGCAATTTAAGTTTGAGCTCCGAGGTGAGAATGCGTGCGGAGTACAACATTTTAGAGAAAAGGAAATGGAAATCACTTGCTGAGGAGAAGGATTGTTTGTTCGGGGCGAGAGATAAGGAGATTGAAGAGTTGAAGTCCCAATTACTAAAGGCAAATGAGGAGTCTGTGGAGGTAGCCCAACTCCGTGCTCGGTTTTCCGGTCTTGAGGCCACTGAGGGTTCACTTCGAGGCGAAGTTGCTTCCGCCAAGGAACACAACGGCCTTCTTGAGCAAGAATGTGGTTCTTTAAAATTAAAAGTGACGAGCCTCGAATCTACTATTGCTGAAAAAGACCGTGAACTTTCTGACTTAGGAGCGTCCTTTTCTTCCTTGAGGTCTCAGAATCAAAGTCTTGTAAATCAGGTATAGTTTTCCGCCCTTAACTGTTCTCTTCGTGTTTTTATGTTTTCCTCTTCTTACATATACATACATATATTCTTTAGGTGCATGAGCTGGAGACTTCTTCCACGGATCTCCGTGAGAAGCTGGAGATGTATGAGGGAAGCATGAAACGGTTAGAGGAGTTTCAAGACAACCTTATGAGGCCTCTCGAGACTAGGTTAGCCGAGATTGATGTTGATTTCACCCGGTGTTGTATGCGCTTCCAAGAGAGTTTCCATCCGCACCTCCTCAACGTCGTTGCAGGACGAAGATGGTTACTAACTCACAGGATGAAACTTCTTATGGCTAAGTGTCTTAATTTGACTGAGTATATGGAGGCTCTCGGACATGCTTTCGGCCGTGCTATAGAGAAAGGAATGTAGGAGGGCCTGGCAGCTGGGATTGAGCATGGATAAGCTGGCAGATGTTTAACTGATCTTAAAGCTTATATTCCCTCCGCGAAGGTTGACTTTAATTCTGCTGTCCGTGATCTCCGCGACCTGAACTTTCCTCTTCTTCGGGAACTATCCAATAAGAATGATGCCAGCACGTGGGATATTATGGATCTTCTTCGCTTAGATGACGCCGTGGCCGAGTGTAAAACCTAAAAATCTCAACAAGTGTAAAATTACCAAAATACCCCTAATGCAAGAAAATTTCATAAAAGCTTAAATAAAATTCATTTAAAGGTTAGAAATTATAAAAATGCAACATATGACAATTATGAAATTTATGTAAGATTAAAATACCTTATATTATATAAGAAAAATAATTAATA